>KK115143.1:398898-428528 GCA_000611955.2 Stegodyphus mimosarum
ATTAAGCACGGCTCTTTTATTTTAATTGCTATTTTTTTTTTCGATGTAGCTTTCTTTTCAAAAATCGTCTGCGTTGCACGGGGAAATAAAAAGGAATTTTAATTACAATTCTAAATAAATAGCCAAATAAATGTGAAATTCGTAACAGAACGAATTGTTTCTCCTGAGTACTTTCAACTAGTACGAAGTAACAGATTTCACATTATAATTCGCAATTTTTAAACGTCGCTTAATCTTTAGGGTATCCACTCGCAATGCTATGATATTAGGAACTTATCCAGTTTTTAGCATAATCGAATACAAGATATTTCAGGAACTGTAGATACATCAGTGTTTATTAACGAATGGTTGATTATAAAAATATGGAAATAAGTAATTTTTTTATCAACACTGGATTTTAATGTAGCCTCATTGCATCAAAATTCTGCCTTTGGACTTATAAACCTTTGAACCATAAAAAATATCTCTAACAAAATTGTCCTGTCGAATCCTTTACGGAAAGCATGGATTTGTCCTGGAATGTAGCTTTTCTAATGACAGCGCTTCAAAATGCAATGGACACCTGATTTTGAAATTCCTGTCTCACGATCCGCTGACTGCACAGAGTTTCTTGAACTTCGGAAATACATTTCTATCAATGTTTTCTAGTTTTGAGGAGCTCATTGCAATCTGTAGCCTTCTAGAACTTTCCTTGTGCGAAGTTCAATCTGCTTTAAAGGTATCTCTAATTCAAGTGCTGGTAAGTCAAACAGGAGGATATATTTAATACTCTCTCCTAAATTGTCGCCAAAGTTTAACCGCATTTTCAAAATCCTAGTAGCCATTTTAGGATAAATTTGCAGTTATTAAAAGCTTATTAATCTTTCCTCTGTTATTTTAAATTGGCTAAGCGTGAAAAGAGGAAACATTTAGTGCCAGCTGTTAAAATATGCACACAGTTTTGGAACACACCAAGTTAATCAGACGAGATTAATTGTCCCAATAATGTAACGGCCGGCCAATATAATTATAATGTTAGTTTAGTTCAATAGCTGTTTGTAAGTGAATCTGTAATAAAATTATTAAATATATTATAATGGATCTAAAACACATGATTAATTTTACGTATGAATTTATAAAATTAATATTATGAATTGTAATTTATGCTTAATTTTTGCTCTTAACGTTTTGTCTGAAGGAACTACTACTGATAATGAAAGTTACATTCGTGTAATCAAATAGACACATTCATACTTAGTGATTCGAATTCGTGTGTCTCGTATAATGTTAAACCTGCGTTCTATCGCTATACTCGTATCTTCGTAATCTTTCTGCCTAGCAATTACACTATAAGTAATCCTAAATTATGTGTTTGTGCACATAAAGCGTGTAATTATTTGCACTTTTTTTGTTTGTGATATGTGGTGAAGTACGCAACGACACAAAATCAATTTATGCCTTCCACATAAAAATAATATTTTTGATGCTACATGGCAGTGATTCCCGAAATGTGGTCATGACACAATTTTTGGTGGGCAGCAAAAAGCATTTTAAAGTATTGTTAACTCTAACTACGAAGTAATTTAAGTGTTAATTAATTTTTAATAGTTATACATGCTTATTTGCTCACGATTAATTATTACCGTTACGAATTTCGTATTTAGTTAGACATTTTTAGTAGAATTATAATTAAAATTTTTTAGTTCCCTGTGCAATGCAGCGCGTAACAAATTTTAAGAGAAAGCTACGCCGAAAAAGTAAAAATACAAGAGCACGTGCATTTAACATTGAATAAAAGTTTATCTCCGTAATTGATCTTTAATTTGAATAAATGTAATTGATTACTATGTTAGCTGTAACCGTAATTCTACACTTTTTTATTTCGAGAAATTGCTAGAACTGTCTCACGCGGCCGATTTAAAAAGTTATAAAAGTCGGAGAGAAGCATCTCAGCGCAGTTGCTGTTTTGGTGAGCTGTTGTTGTTGATTGCAGAGAATTCGCGGTGAGACCGAATTAGCTTTCTCTGAGCTTTGGATTGCGTTCTATTTAACGTTTTAGTACTTTAAAATATTGCTACTGTTTATATTGCGTGACATTGTGATTTCGTACGAATATCTTTGAGGAATAATCCAGCGTTTTGTTATATTTCTTGCCATTTATGCCAAGAATAAATTTTATTAATTTTTTATCGGACTTAAGCATTCAATCTGGTACGAACACGTACGCACGTGACAATACGTTATTTTTTGTAATCTCTCTTATAATTTTTCTGAGAAAATGAATACAGATGTATAAATGCTATGCATTCAGAACAATTAAATGCATTTGGGATACGAAACTGAAAATTTAATAAACATTTATATATATAACTACTGTGCTCTGGTTTAGTGGTAAAGACTATGGAAAATTAGTCTTTCGACTAGGCTTATATTATTGACGAGCTCGCTGCATAGGATATTTTTATTTACGTGTGGCGTAAGTGTGAGATAATTTCCGTACAAGGTTCCAAATTTAAGCTACCCTACTGTGATTTACTGTAATTAATCCGTAGAATAAGGCAACACAAAAAGCAACGCAAAAGATTATATCACATCCGTAGATTATACCAAAACGATCATATCCGTAAATCATAGCAACGCATATTAACAACCATACATTATAATAACACATATTAATAACCGTGAATTATAACAACAGATATTAACATTCGTTGATTACAGAAACACAAAGACACTTGTCGCACATTTTGTGTGACAGAAGTATTTATGCTTATTATCGAGAATAAGAAACGTTCTATGTGAATGCAAAGTCATTAGTAACGTTATAAAAGTTAAATTAAAACAAATATCACAAGTCTTAACTCTTGTATACAAAATATAAACACCATGTGAATTAACTGAAAATAAAGTTTCATAAATATCGTCTATAAACTAAAAAAACAATAAATACGATTGGCTTATCGCATGCATAGTACTATATGAAGGTTAAAACCATTTGTTTTTTAATTATACTGTTTTTCAAAAGTTAAACAAGCCATAAAATTCTGACATTCAAAATGTAAGCACCAATTTTATCATATGTTTCAATATGGGTTTTAGAGGGGAGTACAAAAATATCATACGTGACCAGCTAAGGTTTATTCCCCAAAATGTTCAAATTAGACAACGATTAATGATGACGCATTTCAGAAGCCTTTGAGTAACTGAAATATTAACTTGAGAGTTAACTTTGCTGTTAGGAATGTTTTACTTAATGAATATAAAACGCGCATTGCTAATCAGTGTATCATTTAGAGTTTACTTATTATTTTACGCTGTGAAAGCGCTTTTAAATTTTGTATATAAGTGTAGAAACAGTATATAATATGCACTGACCCTTTCAGTTAATACTGTCTCATTAATGAGTAGAATAATTTTAATGTATAAATATAATCATTCTGATTTCGCCTTTTATCTTATTTCTACTTTTGAGCTTATATTAATAAATAATATTATCTAATTATACATAAAAATATTCCTTAATTAATGTATGTAGGAATAAGAGATTATGATAAAAAACATATCCCAAATTTTTTTAAATCATTTTATTTGCGTGTTAGGTCTGATTGCGTCACTGTGTGCACTCAAGCACAAAGTGACGTACAGCCCTCCAGATCACGAGTCCGCGGGAAAATTTTTCTTTTCACTCCGGGAGCAAAAACATTAAGCCTGAGAGTCTAGTTTTACATTTCCAAGTTATAAAACCTTCTCGCCTGCTATTTGAATAAAGTCGGGATTTTTCATATAACCTTGCCATATAGTCTTAGGCAGATTAAGAATAAGTTTTCCATTTTCTGAAAAACGTTTCCAAGGATAAAACATGGGCAGTGATATTTTATTCTATACATATATCATACATCAGTCGCTTATTCTATATAATCATGCATCATAGTAAATCTATATAAATCAGTCCTGCCAAAGGAGAGTTCAAGACAGTACACTTCGTGACATTCTGTCGATTTGTAATATCACCATCGCAAATATTCATTTGTGAATTTCTGCTAGGCACTTATCTCTTGCAACGAGAAACCATATAACGACCAACATCTTACATTTTGGGAGATTCTAGATCACGCGGCCCTTTCAAACTAATTATACTTGAATAAGGTTTGGTCAAGCGAATACTAAATAAGCACGTGGCTAAAGCAACCTGGTTCAAAGTATCTGGAAGTGTGATCATTTTATACTTAATAGCACACTCTAGCGGCCGTCTTCCGATGTATTGCTACTTTCTGACACTTTGTAGGGTTCTCCTCTCTATCCATTTAACTGAAGTGTCTTTTAACGTTACTAAGATTAGAGAGCGAGTTATCACTAAGTCTGTGAAAATTTAACAAAACCCTAATAAAGTTTTAAATAATATTTTTATCGAAAACTCGAACTTAACAATTACACAACTTATGCGTACTAATTAAAACTCTTCCAGTTGCGTGTATTAGATAACAGAATAACGCATTTATAAATTAAAGTAATTCATAAGAGTAGACTGCAGTATCAATGGCCTAACTATGCGTGTGCTCAAATTTTAAGAGGGTGGTTAAACTTCGGCTAACAGAATGGCTTCTAACATTCAAGAATTTTGCCTTAAATAGTAGCAGCTTATTTGCCCAGTGATGAGAGGTAAATGGAAAGAGAAGTGACAGTATAGATTCAAACCATAAGAAAATTGGTTAATTAACTTAAACTAAACAACATGATAATATTTTCTAGAATGGCTTGCAATGGAAAATTTTAAATTCTAATTCTAAATAAAAAGCTATGAAACTATGAAAATTCTCTTGCAGAGAGCCCATTTGCGGGTATCTGAACCTTGGTTGAACTACGAGTGGTCAGCAGATTTACGGTTCGGCCGCTCGTGGACATATTTAATAGGATTGGATTAAACTAGATTACTAGGATTGTGGCTCGAGGATTATCATCGTAATGGAAGGAATGCCTTCTAGAAAGCCTTTTTAAAGAAAACTGGCTCATATTCATGTTACACATGGGGAAAACTCTGCAATTTGCTAATCAGACAAACCACTCGCCGAGACTTGAACTCGTATCTAACTACCATTGTTTCCCAGTTTACAGCTTCGTAGCTGGTGATCAGGATTTACAGAATAAAATTGGACTTGAGTTTCCAAGGAAGGCTACCCTTTATTCACGTTTCCATTGAAAAAAACCATGAAAACTTCCATACAGTTTCCATACAGTTCCCTTTTGGGTGCATTTGAACACGAGGCGAACCAATGTTAAATGGTTTTACCGTTAGGCCTGAAAAAGTTACAATACTTATTATGAGTAAAATGTTCAGAACAATTTCCCATTTCTTTCATTAATTTAGCACTTAACACAGATATTAAAAAGTGATTGTTATTATAGAAAATCTTTGCCATGGCAAAAACATAATTAAACCAAAAAAGTATAATCATTCCCACTGTTGAACCTGACAGGTTGCTTTATTTGTTATAAGAACCGTATTGCAGTGAAACGGGATTTACAGATAGAATTCGTATTTGCGATGCTGAAAATTTTCACACACAAAACTCCTAAACGTTTACAATTTGTAAGTCAAATATGTATTCAAAATATTCATAACAGCTAGGTTCGAGTTAAATCGTAAGAAGAAACAAGCAAATTTTGTAGATAGACGGGAATACTTAAGAGTATCAAAAATTTTATAAATAGGAAATATGTCGTTCACCGTCTGCATTAAAGGACAAGACTAGACAAAATGCTTGCTGTCACTCGGCATCCCACAGCGTAGACAAGTGTCTGATGGCTGCAGACAGAACCGGAAAAAAGACTTTGGAAAACGATCGTGCCATACAAAACTTTAAATTTGAGTTTTATCCTTAAAAATCTTTATTTTTTATTTACTTTAAACTGCAGCGAATGATCTTTTCTTTTACCCATAGAGAAACAACTTCTTTTCCTGAAGGGAATATGTGCTTCTTCACTGTCTAGTAGAACCTAAAAAAAAGTTGTTTACAAGTCAGAGGAACTAGTAATCGAATTCACATACCATACAGTGCTTCACAGTAAAATATGCATCGAAACTTTAATAATTTCAACTACAATCTTTTCCTTCCTCTCCATTTATGAGTTTGCATATGCATCAGCAGTTTCATCCTTGGGATTTCAAAGCAAAACAAATTCTTGGCCTGCGTTATAATAGTTATATATTCATGCGAGGTAATAGAATTCAAGATTTCTGGAACTTTTTATTCTTCTAAGCAAGAAATTTCTGTGCATTGACAAGAATTTTATTCATAAGTTTAATATGCGTTAACAAGAATTTTAATCGGAAGTTTATTTAAGCTAACTTATAATATTAAGACATGTTTAATATTACTGAAATAGGCTATTTAAGTAATTAGACAACAGTTTGTTTTCTCCTAAATTCAATATGAACAGGGAAATAGTAACTAAAACAATGGTTTTAAATTAAAGATAAAATTTAATATTCATTAAGGTAATCAAAGTATTTATTATCATAATCAATTTATAGGATAACCAAATTTATTTATTATCATAATAAATTTATAAGCTAATTAAAGTATTTATCAGTAAATATATTTGGTGGGATTTCTTAGATGTTTAAAATGATATTATCAAGCTGCTAAAGTTAAGAAAGGAAATATCTCACGTCGTTTAGGGTTACACTGATTAATTAAGAAGCATTTATTAGGCCGAACCAAATAAAATGGATAATACGTCAAGAAATAAATCAATCTAAGTGCAGTCTGCCATCATTCATAATATCCAGAGAATCAAAAACCATAGCAGTTTAAAATTAATTAGATTAATCTTATGAGGAGGTATGAGTTGAATAATGCACAAAAAATTCTTTGAAGTCTATAGAAAAATTTCTTCTAATTTTCTATTCATGGGCGAAACAATAATCAGTCCCGCGATCTGACAAACTACCACTCCACACGCGAAGACTGACTTTATCTTTTATGATTACTAGTGTAACGGATGCAGTTAAAAGCAAAATATCTAGTACTTAAAAATTATCTGTTGTGCTTGCTAAAGTATAGAAATAAATTTTTAAAATAAGGGGGATGATTTATATGTAATAAAAAATTTCGTTTTATAGAAAAACGAACATAAAAGTTTTCTTTCTTCCGAGCCGTTATCGAGATCAGTGTTATATGTGAAAATCTCTCTCTCTCTCTCTCTCTCTCTATATATATATATATATATATACGCATATAATTTAAATATTATATTATTAAGTTGTGAATATGAGACTTTTGTAATTGCCGACTGTCATGTGTTTGCAACTGACATCCTGTTAAATGGGTTAAGCCATATGTCCATTTCGATATTTTCAGTCATCTTGAAACTTTAATGTTAAAAAGTCCAAAGTGTATTTTATTAAGAATTTTGATTTACTAATGAATATGGAATGCATTTAAACGTCAATGAAAAAACACTTTTTAAAGTCTCGGAAAGATTAAAAATCTCGAAACAAATATTAGAGCAAAATAAGATCGCCAAGCAAGCTGCTGCCATTGCGTAAGTTAAGTGCATCAGTTTAGTCGTGGCATTCTTCAGTTTAGTCGTGGCGTTGCGGTTGTTAGAAAACATATGGTTCGCTTCGAAAGTACTATTTAAGTAATACCTGTAAGAAAAAATTTCGATAAAAAGAAGATTAAAAAAAATATATCAAGCTCAGCTTCTAAACCTACTTGGGCACACTGTGAAATTTAGCTCTCCTAATTCACAGGTTCATGGAGGAACTTTATTCTTCTTATGCGAGGAGGGTAAAGATTAAGGTTTATAGTTCCACGTCATGAAACGCTTACGCTTGCTGTTTGTACAAAGTCACAATCTCTTATATGACCTTATCTTTATCGTCGAACTATTTACCAGCGAGAAAGTGAAAATCGCTGGGCAGTAATTCTAATCTATACGGTGGGTGTTCCAAAATTTCTCGTTTAAATCGTTTCAGAAGGAAATAGTGACACTCGTACGGTGTCTGTCCTTTATGAAACCTAGCAGACACAGAGTGTCGGCAATCCATTTCTTTTGCTTTGGATGGTGAGCTGAAATCTTTGATTGGATTCAAGTCTATGGTAAAAAACCTAAATGTAAACCGCAAACAAAAGGATATCCTGGAATTTATTGCCTTCTTCTTCAGAGCACGTGAGAGATCTGAACACGCAAACCTGCCTTCTTGTTTTTGTGGACTTTATTAAATTCGAATTTAATAATAATATTTCGAACAACCAACGCTCGTATAGTTTTACACACAAAAATTGTTTAATTAGGCTTCATATTTCAAGGTCTTGGAGATTTGAGGAAACGTTTAAAGTTCATTATAGTTGTAGGCTGATTGAAAATAGTTCGTTTCCGATTTTCTGAAAAATGTTGCCAAGAACAGAACATGACTCGTACTATTTTATTCAATACAAATAAGTTCTTTCGAGAAATAAGAGCGGCAACATTTTGCCACATTTTGTCGATTTCTAATGTTGCCACAAATCGCAAATATTCGTCTGTGAATTTCTAGTAGGCACCCATTTCTTTCAGTGTGAATCTACATAACGACCCACATCTTGTATGTTACGAGCTTTCAAATCACCACTGCCTGTTCAAACTCATTAAATTCGAATAAGCTTTCGTCAAGCGATACTAAATAATTACTAGAATAAAACATACTGGTTCAAGGTATTTGGCAGTGGGGACCTTTTATGCAAAATAGGTTCACACACACTTTTGCACACAATTTCACACACATTTATGCACAACAGTTTCACACACATTTATGCAAACATTTTATGCACAACAGACACAACTCTAGTGGTCGATTTTCGATGCATTCTTAGTTTCTGATACTTAGTAATGGTTACTAAAATCACTTGAAAATTTTGTGAACTTTGAAATTCTAACTGAAAATGAAAATACATAATACATATTCTACTTTTCATTCACGAAGCGGTACCGAACCAGAAGTAGGAAGCTTAGAGTGAGAATAAATGTTAAAAAATAAATTAAAAATTCACGGAGGTTGCTGCACTGATAAAACTGGTTTTTGCATGATAATATTTTGGTACAGTAAAACAAGATTTATATGATATGAATCGGATTGGGTAATTTACATTACGAAAACGTAATCGAGGTCTATATAGCTAGGCGAAAAGCTGCCTTTGTAAAAAACGTTTGAAATAGAAATGCCTATTATTTATATCACACACGATGGAAACCCAAAACACACTACCGACCCAGAATAATGCTCAAAGAACTATAAATACAAGCTGTTTTGATTACGTATTTGGTAAGTATTTGGGAAGAAACCTGTGATAATTTTTGAATCACTAAATAATGAAATTGAATGAATCAATTAGTTTTATGACTGCAGTTTAATTATAATTTATGTATTATTTACTTTCGAATGATCATTGTATTTGTGCCTTTTGTGCATTATTTGTTTCCAAACCATGTTTTTATTTTAGTGTTAAAATCCGTTTTGAGACTTTATATTTATGCCTCGAGCCTCTTTTTATGTAACGAATAATCTTTATATATCCTCATATATAAAATTTAGTTTTTTGCAACGTTTGATATTGATATGCGGTGAAATGCGTGAATGTTGTTCTTTATTCAATCAAAAAGTTAATTTACATAAGAAATTGCACCATTCAACTTTTGTGGGTTTCTAAATCTTCTTTCTAGAATAACTTTCAAGTTATGTGGTTAAAAAGATTAAATATTGCGTTGCTTTTTATGCATACTACATATTCATCACTTCTAAAGTTTCTTTTTTTTATGGAAAGTACTGTTTGTTTAACAATGTGTTTACAACAGCTTAATTTATTCAACTTGTCATCAACGTTTAAAAAACCTATATACCACATTCATATTTTTCACATGCAAATTCTGCCTCGTAATTAAGAACGGCGGAAATTATGATTTATGAATTTTTACTTGTGTATGGCACATGATATATAAGTAGTTACATATTACTGGCTTTCACTTCCTTATTTCATTCCTGTTAGACGTCTAATCAGTCAGGATGTTATTAGAAGGGAAAAGAAGAGAATTCTAATGTTATATTCATTGTCAACGGAGACACATAGCAAATAAATCCTTCGTCACGAAACACATTTTTAAAGGTTAAACTACTATTTTTTGTTATATATATGACGAGGTAAGTGAATTATGTTTCTTGTTCAGATGTATAGCGCGGGAAAAATTGCTCAAAGTAGTTAATCGAATCAACTGCCTCTGTTGTGATCGATCCGGAACACGTGACGTAATCGGAAATGTAAGTTCTCTCGATGTCTTGATTCGACTTTTATAAATATGTCACCAGGACATCGATCATTCTGGGAAATGATCCTTTACGCTCGATTTATGTCAGAAGTGAATAGACATGCTATCGATCTATCTAATAACCGAATAAATGATCAAGTAATCAGCGAATTGTGACGTCATTTGCTGGATTCTTAGCTTCCGGGTTTATGTAACAGCTACGAGAATGTTTTTCAAACAGATATGACATCCAACTGAATTTTGTGATGTGTAGAAATAAAGTTAGTTTGTTGTTTATTTACGCAGGTTTCTGCAATAATATACAGTTTATTTTATAATAAATAATACAAATTATTATTAGACTAAACTTTAAATATTTTAGTATATGCTTTTTAAAGTTTACTAATTAATTTGTAAATACCTCACCAGTGGTCGAGGGATAAAGACCGCTAAATACTGCTAAATTGCACCGGGTTCGAACGGAGGAGAACGGGCTGGCTGCATGGTTAGTTTTCATGGTTTTTTTCATACGTAACATCAATTCAATCCAGTTTGCTTTAGAATGTCCTCCACGAAATCATCCTTTTTAGATAGCCTTCATCTGATTTGACATTTCCAGTTAATCTAACCTAATATATAAATTGCTGTACTGAAAATCGAGAATTGAAATAATGTTTCTTACGCTTTCAGCTGCTTTTTTTACGTCAGGAAAACAAGAAATGTTTTCTACAGCATGAAGAAATAAACTACAGAAGTTTGGAACTGATCTGGCCATTTTGACGAGATTAGGCTTCAGAGAGCTGTAAATCTTGAAACATCAACTTTAGCCTCTTCGGTAACCGAATCCAGTGCTTTCCAACTGCGAAGTGAATGGGCTGACCTCTACACCATAATAACACACAGAAGGAATGCATTTAATTTCCTATATCTTCCCTCCTTGCATTTCCTATCACTAAAAGGATGATTTGCGAAGGAGACAAAGCCACTCTTTTCTAATCATCAAAACCAAATCCACGTGTTGATGAGTTATTGTCCATTATATTTGACTTTACGCGCCATGGAAGAGTCATCAGGATTTGAGAGAAGTAGTTCTTAAAACTTGAATCATGTCCTAGCTGGTAATCGAATTTAATGTTTACGGGGAGTGCTGGATATGTGCAGTTGGATGCATGGATCATTAAGCCACACACACACACATATTTAATTCATTACAGTTTTAAAGTTGTAAAGACATTAGGTTTTTTTGAAAGCAGAAAATGTGAAAGATGAGCAATGCCCTCGCCGGGATCCGAACCTTGGACGTCTCGAATACGCGCCAAGCGTTCTGACCACTACACCACGAAGGCATAATAAGAAGCCAGGAGAAATACCTTATAAGGTAATTTCAGCTCTCGATGAGCTGTAAAAGTTGCTAGGATTACCATTGCATTAAGCTGAAGAAGAATTACCACATAATGCCGAAAATTCGGAAGCATTTGAATGGAGACACAAGCGAAATTCAAAAGGCATAATTAAATTTATATTAAGTTGATTAATTACTAATCTTTGTTTACGTTAGCAATGTAAGATATTTTGAATACGTGAAAATAAACCATGTACCACGTGTCTGATACCTCAAGTCCTCAAGGTTTGGTCCCCCCAAATTTTGTGTTTTTCCTGTAAAAAAAAGCAAAATGGGCTTTGGAACACTTGAAAGGCCGCTTTGACTAGGGTACGAGACGAACTTAAACGAGCCCCGATATGAATAAAAAAATGTGATGAAATTCGAAAAATAAAGCTTCAATTCTGAGACAAACTTCGCTTTTCGAAATGCTTATATGAGAAAAAATTCCATTTCAGAGCTAAAAATTATGGTGTTTTATTTTTTATAGTGATTAAACGTATGCATGCGTTTATAAAAAATCAGGTTTTCTCAGCTGGTGAAAGCAATGATATATATTCAATTTCATTATTTATTTTAAGAGGTTTTATTTAGTGTTTTAGTTTATTTTTGTTACTGCTTTTATTATTTTTGGTATTTTCAATGCGCAGAGGGCACTGCTTTCAGGAAATGCAGTAACGTCACCAATAAGTTTATAAAAAAGTATTCCCGTTTTTTTATATAAAATAATTGCCTGAACAGCAAACTAAAACTGTTAAATTATTAGAAACATGCCAGTGTTACGTTTTTATGAAGCGAATTTTAAACTTAAGTCACAAAAGTAATTTAAGTAAATTCATAAAATATCTGAAGAAATGGTACAGAGCGTCAGTCCTTTAGCTTGGAAATCAATTGGGAAAGCAACGGAAGACCGCTGGTTTCTGAAAGCATCATAAAGAAGAACCTGATACAGGACAACTTCATCACCTACGTCAGCTAACTGCCATGCAAAGAAGCTATGCGTGTGAATGGGCTTAACATTTTACCATCTATGATTCCTGATTGTCTATGGCTTGAACTCTTCCGTAGGTGTGAACTAATTTGACTTTCACGCGTTAATATTATAGCATTGATGACGACTAAATAATCATATAAATGCTTTCTTAGTAAAAATTTCGACGAAAGTGCATCAGAACTTTTATCCATCATTTGAAAATTGATTTAGCAATTGACCTTACCATTAAATAGTTATCGATTTATTTTTGGAGTACTGATATTCAGGCACTTTAATGCAGAAATAAGGTTTACATTTTAGAAAACACAGTTTTAATTTTATCCCATTTCTTTTCCTTTGTAGGAAGAAACAGGACGAAGTCCGACTCCTTGAGACGGCAATCCGCATGAGGAATGAAGAGCAGCGGAGGAAAGGTATCGAGTTAGATGCCACTTGCCAAATCTGCCTCAAAACTAAGTTCGCTGATGGCATAGGTCATGTCTGCAATTATTGCAACGTACGTTGCTGTGCACGGTGTGGCGGCAAAGTTTCTCTTAGGTCAAATAAGGTGTGTAAATTTGTTTTATTTATATATAGTTAGTATTTATATAGAGTTAATAAAAAAACAGAAAAAGGAAGAGAGGGAACCTAAAATCTTTAATTCATTAACCGTGCTTCGATTGCTAAAAAATAAAAATAAGTTAGTGAACGGTAAATTTGCTCCTCCTGGAAAAACTAAGATTACAATTAGATGGTGAATCAAGATGGCATAAAGAAAATAAATCCCATTAAAAAAACGGGAGATATGAAATGAAAGAAAAAGATGAAGCAAGCTCGTAAAATTGTAATTTTGTTATCAGGGAAATAGACTGTAACTTACCTCCTGCTCTTGTAATTTCATTTTTGGATGAAGTATGTAATTTATTTGATAGATTTAATAATCAGCAATGACTGTGAGTCTAGAAACCTGCTACGGTTTTCTGTTATTAATTTTTATTTTCTTTAAAAGCTTTTGGTTTTTTCTTTTTTCTTCAAGTTGTTTCGCCATTTTAAGTCTTATATTTGCTTGAATAATGTATTAAATATTTATTTAAAAGCAGCAATAAATTAAAAATTTTACAAAATTAAAATTATCTTAAAAAGTTTCAAAAATGTTGCTAAATGAGCAGTGACAACTGAACTTTGAAACAAATGTTTTACACCCGGTAACTGCATCTTACCTCCAGATGTTTCAAATATTTATCGTTAAAATGAGCAAACGCGTTTAAGACAAACATTCAAATCAGTCTCAGCGATGTAACATTCTATTCATTTCATATCAAAATTCCAGATTTTATGTCATACATGATGTGGTACGAAACAGCAAGCTCAAAGCATATTGATAATAGTACTGTGACTAGTAGGAGATACGTAAATTGTTTTCGAGATTTTAAAGGAAGCTAAGAAATTTAATTTTTAGTTTCGTAATTCTTATTATTATGCAATAGCTTATAAGGCATTTCTCCCTCCATCTTAGTGTGCTTTCGTAGTGTAGTGGTCAGCACGCTCGGCGTGTATTCGAGAGGTCCGTGGTTTGAGTCCCGGCCAGGGCAATGCTCATTTTTCATTTTTCACATCTCCTGCTTCCAAAAAAACCTAATGGCTCTACAAGTTATTCAAAATTCTAATTAGCTTTACAAGCTGACAGGAGAGAACATATTCATAGTTTTTGCCTACCTTCAAATATTCCTTGATCAAAGCGCTGAATATTACATCCATGAATATCCATACATGGGTCGATATAGAGATCAGATAAACTACTTATTGAATATTTAATTCATATTTAATTTAAAATTCGAAATTCAAAAATTCGCTTGATACAGAAATGTGCTCTCATACATTCATTTTATCAAGCTTATTTCATAAACTTAAAGTTCAGACAAATTTTAAAACTAGAAAACTTCAGCTAAAAACGTATTAAATAGTCGAAAAAATATTTGGATTATTCAAAATTGGAATGCTTTTAAATGCAGAAGTTCTCTTTTTTATTCATTTTAATGTTTTGTGCTTTGTAGTAACTTGTCATTAGCAGCTCTCATTTTGCAAAGAACCTAAGTAAAGAAAAGAAATATTAATTGCAAAATGTCTTTTCCTTTTTGAATAAAACCTTTTTAGATACAAATATATTTCCTTTTCAGATAAAACATTTTCTGCTTCCTCCCCCAAGCTGAAAAGCAAATGGCTTCTTGGTTTGCGGGAGTTTTGTAGAAACTTTTATTTCAGAAGCATTTCATGTCATTTCAGCCATTAAACAATCGATTAGTAAGAATTTCAGGAATTCTAATGTTCTTTCCATTTTGAAAATTTGTTACAAATCTTTCATATTCTTCCGAAGAGTTTTTTCACCAGTCTGCTTACGTTTCTTTTTCTCTCGAATTTATTAAGCCATGATAACGTACGTTTGAATAAATTTCAGCAATAATTCTTCAAAAATATTTTATAACCGAATCGCATAAGGTAACATCATCCCCAAATTTAAGAAACTGTTTCTTAATTAAATTCATTCTTTGATTCGCTGTATCTTGTATCTCACCCTCGCTTTATAGAATTGCTTTAATCCAAGACGGTTTTGCCCAATTTTTGCCAATGTTAATGCCAATCATTTAGAACAATATTGTAAAGTTGCAACAAGAGTAATAAACCAACCAATATTCTTCTTGGGAAGTAAATATATGTTAAAGGTTCGTTGGTTTGAAGTAAATATATTAAGTATGGTAAATTCTGTCATCTAGTTGCAAAGCTGTTCCTTTTTCATTAAATTTAGTTCACAATGGAAAGGAAAAAAACAAATGAAAATATCCATGCAGCGTCCATATTAGAGAGAATTCTTGGACTGTAAGTCTCTGAGTTAATATTTAAAAACTTCCTGCAGATAGTTAACAGAATTTTAATCATGATTTTACTATCTTATCAGATGAGTGTATGCGAGTTTATTAATTTGAATTTCAGAAATTAAAATATATTATTACAACACTTAGAATCCAAACTAGGTTTAGTTTAGTTCCCCTGTATTATTCCTAATACACAATAATACACAGCCTGTGCTTTCATGTACCTTTAAATATGTACCTTTCGTTTAATGAATGCTTTAAAAAAAGCTGCTCTTGTTATAAAATACTTATTAAGTCAAGAAATCTAATTTCAGAAATGAATTATTTGGATGGTATTTAGAAAGCGCATGAGTTACCATGTTAAGTGAGTAATCTAAATTATTTACTTAATTACAAAAGCAAGTAATATCACATCAAAGGGATGGAGGCCACCGAAACATCTTTCTGCAAGAGAATTGTTTGTACTTTAGAACCTTAGATTTTTTAAACTGTTATCTGAAGAAGGTAACTGTACAGTTATAATATCGAAGCTTTAGAATACCTGGAAGTTCATGTAGCCTCTATATTCAGGAAATTATATATGAAATGTCAAAATGTGTTTCACTATCAACTACAGCACACGTTTGTTCTTCTAACAACACTTTTCACTGGAACACCTGGTACCAATAGAAGACTCCTGGAATAACCGCGATAATAGCTAAATATTTATATTTAGTTAATAAAGTTACAAGATATACATCAGAGTATGAGCAGATTAATAAGATAAATTTTCAGTTCAGGTTGAAAATCATGCTAGCAAAATTTCTGTAATTGCACGTTTTATACCGGCCGTCAAATCATCCATATTTCTTGATTTATCCATAATGAAGCTCTCTCTTTTAGGAAGTTCTGAAAAAAAGGAAAAGACCTGAGAAAATCAGTTTGGCTGTAGCTTCTTTTTGATAATTAAAACAACATTATAAGCTGTCAATTCAGCATGAAATATCATTAAAGTTCTAGATGATATTAAAATAATTCTTGTTTGGATGTATGTTTTCCTGGCTCTATGAACACCTTATGTAAGTAAATGAAAATTTTCAGCTCTTAAAAACTCCCAATATGAAATTCAGCAGCCCATGGTAAGCCTTTCAAATTGGTCTTTTGTAATGTATGTCAGGGCTACCTTCATGCTACCTGGCAGCAGGACATTGCTTCACAAATAATCATTTGAAAACTGACAAGTTACGTTTGATCTTGAAACTAAGAAAACAACATAATAAAATATTTCTCAAATAAATATTAACTGTCAGTACATTTAATTCAAACCACTTACATATAACAGCCATTCATCAGTGGCAGAGTGAAGTTAGAAGTTCGTCCTCTTATCGAATACCGGTAAGCGGATTAGTATTTTAACCGTGTGTAGTGTAAATACGAGTCAATTTCCTTAAAAAACTTCATAAAAGTCCCTAGATCTTAGGCAGGCAGACATTGTGCTCTTTGTAGTAATTGAGTAAAATAAAAAGAAACGTACACTTAACAAGTCCTGTCTTCAAGAGGTATAAAATGATAGATCAATTTGTTTGAGCGCTAATCACAAGACAATTTTCCTACTTTTTGTTCATGGAATTTTACAGTTTTTGTAAAAACAAAGAAAATAAATGTCAACTGATATTTATTTTCTCAGTTACTAACTAGAATTATTTTCTCAGTTACTAATTAGAATTACTGTGATTAATTTCCAGTAATTATAATATAATCGAGTGATTAGAATTAAACGAAGCATTATCCGGTTGATTTCAATCAGAAAGTTTAGAAATAGTTCTAATTTATTAAGTTCAGTTTGATTTAACTCCTTGTCCTCCAAACCAAATAACAAAACTGAATTGCGTTATTTGAGTTATCAACTTAGGAAGAGTGTAAGCAAGAATTTCAGTGTCAGTCGCGTATCAGCTTATTCATTATTTTTTAAATTTGATATTTTAGAGTTATTCTAGAATTACAAGATTCCTAATTTTTATGTTGCCTTACACTCACCGGAACATCTGCGATTTTGTTATGCAGTGATTTAAATTATTATCATTATTATACCCACTTATTGATTTAAGATTTTACTTAATGTGTTTCATGGAGTGTTATCATGAGGAAGTATTATGGTTGAGAAATCAACAGGCACCATCTCTTTCAAAAAAAAAAAAAAAGATAAGATGCTCTATTTTAAATCATCATAGCTATCTTAGCCTTCTTTTACAGGACATGGCCGAGAGTATCATCCCGCTGTACTGAGTAATTGTAAGAACGGAAATTTCTCACACCACGCAGTTCATAATCATGGACACTATCGTAACATTAATCGGAATCTCAGAACTACACGTGCTTATAAATACCTGCCAAACAGGTTCCTCCCTCTTTTTATGCAGGTGATGGCGCGAAGGAGTATGCGGGGCTACACCCTGCATATCTCGCACGCCTGGAATCATGTTTTGTTTTAGATAAAAAAAGAAAGAGCGAAGCAGCTTGAGAATTGCACAAGTTATCCATAAATGATTATGTTGAAAATTAATCCATCTTAAAGCATTCACGCTAAAATTTAACCCATCTTGAAGTAACTTGTTAATGTGTTTTTCGCATGGAGAAATTGCTGCTATTGTCATCGCTTCGTCTCCTCGTGATCGTTACCTTGTGAAGAATAGAAGAATGTGTAAAAAAGAATGATCTAGATGTATGAAAAGCAACATCTGCAATGCGTGTATATAGCGGGGAGATATTTCCAGTATGAAACGTGAACGATGAAATTAGATTTAGATTTTGCTTTCTAGCTTCACAAGACGGCGCCGTTTTTATGTTTTTGTGTGCTATGTTATTAGTTTGATATATTTAATCCAGATAATGCTTAACTAAATAAAGTGAGATTGAGAAAAGAAATGTTTCTCTGAAGTATTTATGCTGTTTTTTTGGGGTAAGTGAAGCATTTTATTATTCTTTATATTAGAGTGACAACGCAACGTACAAAATATCGTTTTTCAGGCCAGCTATTATTGGGCACATGTAATTTGGATTGGATATTTGTAAGTACTTCGCTAAATAGGAATTTATGCGCAATGTCACAATAATTAACCGTGAATATGGTTTCCCTGTGTAGCACAATCAGCGACGAGTATAAAAGGAGATGGGAATACTTGATTTCAACTTTCTTGAAAGCAAGTATATGAATGGCATAATTTTAAACTGAATGCAACTTCAGAAATTAATACTTGCATTATTTTGACAAAATACACATTTTACCTGTCTAGATTCATTGATTTGCTATGAAAATGAATTAATGTTTTAAGTCCACCTTTCTTCTTATCAACAGCCCACCAGCGGCTGAGCGGTAAGACTTCTGAGAATTGGTAGCTCATTACTCTTTCAGATACTAGCAAACTCGCTGGTTCGTGGGATGTTTCCGTGGTTTTCCTCATATGTGAAGGGATTATTAGCCAGTTTTATTAAAATATCCTTCATGAAGAAATCCCTGCCTTCAGGCTGATAACCCTCATGTGTTTTGTCGTAATCCAAATAATCCAATCCAGTCAGTGAGATGCAGTCAGGGTCATAATCCCAATAATAAAATCAATGCGAAACTGGAGCATTCACATCGGAAGTCGCTTTCTGAAACCAAAGTGATCATTAAAATCAAAGTTAATACTTCTCGATATGATGTCCTGGGTCCCTTCTATCTTCACATGTTTGATATGTTATAAGAGAGAGGTTTCTTTAAGGGAAATATATTTTCTGCTATTACTAAAGTGAGAGGGCAATCTTCGCTTGTGTCATATAACCAGAAATTATTCCTTAGTAGAATGAGTGCACCATCTAAACACACGTGAAGTTAATCTCTGAAACGTACTGAGAACCTCTTATAGCATTTATCCAGTTTAATTATTTTTATAGACTTGAATCATGCATTGTTAAGTCCGAAACGTTTTCCGATTCAACAAAAGGGCTTTCTCAGGATTACGAGTATCCTTGACGTATACCTTGGGCATTTGTTTAATAGCGTTTACCAAGTAGGCACTTCTGGCATGTGCTGCGGTGTATTTACTGAAGTGCAAACTGAAAGGATATGCTTTATTAAGAATTTAATTTGCAGACATACATAATTTTCAGACATACATTCTGAATATATCAAAACGTTTTAAGTGGCATATTTTGACGAAACGTTAGTTTGGCTTAATTTGATTGAGGTAATAAAAATACTATATTCAGATTGAGCTAATAATCATCTTAAAGGTTTTTAGCTTAAAAGTTGTAAGGTTTTAGTTTAAACTAACAAAGTTTTATGTTAATTTTCTCTTTCCTGTAAGTTCTTATTTCAACTTCCCGTTAGAATGAGTGCGCGTTTCAGCGTTATGCTCATTTGACGTGGAGCCAAGTTTTGTATTTAAAAGGTTAGCAAGGAACTTCTCGGTGTGAGAGAGCTTTTAGTCTCAGATCACTGCGGCTCTATTCGACGTCCATCTGACCAGCTAGTATTTAAATTCTAAGCCATACCGCTGCTACTCTAATACTTATTGAAGTAATGTAAGTGCGTTAGTATTAGCCAAATCTTGCTACGCACCATTGATAGTTTAGAATAGAAGCCAACCTCGCGTTTATAGCTCTGCGAGCAACGACTACTTAATTTCTACTCACTTTATTTTAAATTATTTGATTGTTCAGTTTAGACCCAAGTGCGGTCATTATTTTCTGTTATCCCTCCCAAGTTGGGAAGTGGCTGTAAATAGTGGTTTAATAAAAGGAAATTTTAAACCCTTCTTATATGCAGTTATTCTACCACAGAACATAGCTGCATTCAGCTCTCTGTTCAAGATCAGGACTTTATCACGGTTAAGACCATGTTCGCCAAAAGTATGCACAGAACACTCAGTCCTGACAAAGTCTGCTTTTAGATATATTACATAATGTGCTAAATTCTGCTTGCTTTAATAGTCTCACTTATACTACAAATCAACTTTTTCACTTCTTGGTAAGTTACCTGTAGTTACTGAATAAACAATATTTCCATCTCTTTTTCTTTATCTTTTATTTCCTTTTAAAACATTTATAGTTTACATCTCGTCAAGTGGTATTTTAATAGTAACACAGTTATTTAACTAATAATGAATTTGCTTCCTTTTAGAAATAAAAGTATACAGATATAAATTCCTTTATATTGCAAACATTCATTTCGATTACGACCTCTGAAATAAAGTTTACTGTAGATATTTTATTAGCAACAACTTTCTAAAATTTGACAACTGTGCCTGGCTTTTTTTCTCATCAATACAATTGGAGAGAAATTAGATTCATAAAATTAATTTCAAAGGATTAGGAAAGTAGGTTTTTATTTAAACAGTTCTCTCTTAGAATAACTTAAATCAAAACTTCCATTCGAAGGAGCATATTCCCACTGCTACCAGCTTGTGACACGATCAGAATTGCTAAAGCAGAGTTCCTCTTGCTAAGCAAGAAATACTGAAATTTAAATTTCATTTACATCAAATCAAAATTCAAAATATTTTAAGTCTGTTTCTGATCTTGGATCGAGTTATGTAAACGTTTTCATACGATTGTGCTCATTACAATTTTTAAAGTTTTACTAAAAAATAAGTTTTTGCTTCTTACTCAGAATCTTCCAAATAGGATAAAAACTAAATTAATGTGAAATCAGTATTTTCACCTCGCCATGCGAGTTACAAGAGTTTACAAGTTGTTTAAAAAGGTAAGTGTTACAAATATTTTACAGTCGCGATAAGTTCGATACATAATTATTAGGGTTAATATGCTAAGAATCTAGTTAGCAGCTTAGGGTTGCTAGATAGTATAAAGCAAATATTCTTGAATATTTTACCAGACTTCCTTCAAGAGTTGAACCTGAGTCTTCCAATAATTAGTTGTACGTACAGGCCATTACACTACAAGATTACATGCCAGGAATATCTTTAGTTTCGAATTTGTAAACATCGTTTGCTTAACTGCATATATTATACTGATGGACAATTGCTAAGGACGTATCACAAACGGCTATGCAGGGCTCAAAAACATAAGTGTGGTTGGATACCAAGCGAAACAAAATAATGCCAGAATACCAGGACATAACAATAAAGATAATATATTGTGATCTGAAATTCAGAAGGCTTTGAAAAGTGTTCAAGAACTAAATGGTCATTTTGTGCTGAATACGTAAAAGTGAATAAAAGCAATTACCACCCGCAGGCATTATGGAGTAAGATATCGGAACGGGATATGGCCACCATAGAAGGCGATGCAAGATTCCACTCATCATGTTATTCTTTGCACAATATTATCTAGCAGCTGCTGGGGCAATTTATCCCATTCTTCTGTTAGTGAATGGATGATGGTGTCTTTGTTTATTGGAAGACATTTTCAACCAGAAAGACTTCTACCCAAAACAAAACATTCGAAACATTTTTAGTGATATCTATGTCTGAGAATGTGCTGTCCATACGAAGTGTTGAATATACTCGCTCTCTAGACACTCCTGGACAACCATTTCGATGACATGCTGAAAACAAATGTATCAGCGATAGCACCACGGAACATGTGAACATGAGGCAGGAGAACATCATTACTGTGTTGTTGCCCAGTCCCAGTCCCAGCTGAAGCACACAGAGGGATGTACGGCCGTTGATCATGATCAGCCCATACCATGACACTACATGTAAGATATCGGTCACTTTCCTGTATATTTGCGAACTATATGCAGTACAACTCTCACGCCATAACAGTTGTCTTCCACAGTCAGATGAGAGACTGAACTTACTTTCATCTGAAAAAGGAATGCAAGCCCAGTGGTCTTCCCTCCATTTGCGATGCTGACGACACCATTACAAAAGAGCAGAACGGTGATGTCTAGACAATGGAAAAGCGTACAATGGGACTGCGGGTGTGTAGTCCTTCTTGATGCAAACGTTTTGCCACATTTTTCGGGAGATGTGCTTGCCAGTAGCAACAAGTACCTTAGTAGATGTGCTGCGCCGGTTCCTTTTTGTCGATAGCACTATGTACCTATTTTCTGCGGACGTCGAACTGCGAATGCGATCTCCACCGTGATGCTTGCTATACTCCAATGCCTTGAAACAACACTGTGGCTGACATCGAATTCCTTAACAACATCTGTTATTTTTCGCTTTTCTTCAACCTTTCCAATAAATCGGCCAAGCGTAAAATCATCTAAGGGATGTCAGGTAGACATACTGAAAACTGCAAGTTCATCAGTTGATTCTTTCTTGTTAAAATTTGCTTTTGAACAACAACGGTAAATAAGCGTAAAATCCTGTGCATTACTTATCAACGGTATTACGTGACGAACAACTTCTGCAATCCAAAATTTGCATACGCACAACACATCTTATTATATCCCGCACTTTTGCTAATTTCCACATTTTCCTGCCTTCCATTTTGTGGTTGCTATCACTGCTACTGTCATCCCTCCATAGCGATTGTCCACCAGTGTATTATTAGAGATAGATAATGGAGCTTTAACATACATTACAGAAAAGGTATGCGAAGAATATAAACCTGTAACACAATTTCCGACTTTAGATATTAAGTATCATTTTCCAACAGTTTCTCGAAAAGGATGGGTAAAGTTATTTACATTTCACTTTAGAGGGCGGTAGGGTCATTTAAATAAATTTTCTTTTATAACATCTCGTTACTACGGCACCACAGACTAATTGTGATTAATAGCTGATGGAAAGGCATAATCACGCCCTTATGGTCTAACTTATATATGTTGATCAACTGACCATCTTTCTTTAGTTTATCGCAGTATACAAAAAAAATCTGACACAGTTTTTCGTGAAAAATAAAAGTTTTTAAAGTTGCAGGCGAAGATAAATATTCTATGCTATGTCTTTTGTAAATTTATTAAGAAAAGACTGATGTAATATACTGTAAAATATCCCTGTAAGTATGTACCTGTTAAAAAAGTATTTTATTATTTAGACACAGGATTTTATATAAGATTGTGCCGATACAGTTAAGCGTGAGATCCGACATAAGAGTGTAGAGTCATTAGATTTTTTTTGAGGCCGCAGATGTGAAAAACATGTAATGCCTTCTCAAGGACTCGAACCTGGATTTTTCGAATACGCCCCGAGTGTGCTACCGTAACAAACGAAGGCATGCTGGAAGGTGGAAGAAAGTGCTTTATATACTCACCCTTTTAAAGGGCTACTGGGTATTAGGAGACTCAATCGCCAAATCCTGGCGGTGGCGAATTATTGCTGATCACCTTTTAGTTCGGTCGTCACCTGTAGAGACATTAAAATATTTTGCAGTAGAAGAAGTGAAAATGCGAAATGCCCTCCCCGGGAGTCGAACCCTGGACCTGTCAAATATCCTTCCAATTACACCACGAAGGCGTGCAAAAAGGAGGGAGAAAATACCTTTCAAGCTATAATAGAAGAATTATAAAGTACTTTTAGAATAATTTTTAGAAATGGATTCGAATGTGTAGGCTTATTGTATTGTATCCCTAAAGAAATTCCAAAGAGAGATTTTGGTAACATCCCTGCTTCATAATGGAGATATCTAAACAAATATATTTTTATGCTGCAGCATTATTATATATGCATAACGGATGATAATTGATTATTAGCACATATATTTCTTATCATTAAATATGGGTGTCCTACAAAAGCTAATAGTCATCTCGACATATTTACGCACGGTAAATATACAATTGTCCAATTCAATTTAAATTATAAAAAAGTAACGCACGGGGATGCACAATACTGATTTAGAACAACGTGATTATTTATGATATGATGTGGTACTATTTCCCGATAATCATATTGATTTAAATAGTGTTTTACTTAAAGAGAGTTTTCACAAGATTGACTCACGTTGTTTAATCTTAAGAATAGATACACATTCCATTACTTTCACAAATACCTGTACATAAGTTTCTTGAACGAAGAATAACAAGTAATTCTTATATATCGATGCTTTTCCAAACGAACCACTGATGCTTACTAAAACATATCACTCAAGTCACTTAAAAAATATAATATACACTTCTGTTACATACGTAAGCACAATTGGTGCTGCCGAAACATTCTGTTTCTCAACAGGTGTATCGTATACGTCTTCCTTTCTGCGCAGTATATTCTAAGCTCAATCAATTCTATCAAAAGTCAGTCCCATGATTATATGAACACTGGATGGAATCGCACTTCAAAAAATGGCAAGCCGGTCTGGAAACATCAATAGAATAAAAATTTTCCAGAAAATTTGTAAAAGTAATTTCTTGAAGCTCAGCTAGAATTTCAATGTCTTATTACTCGAAAACAATACATCCTAACCTAAATCATGACGCAAATACATTGCAGGGAACTGGCATCAGGGCTTGCAGTTTCACTTCGTAGTAACTTCATCAAACCTAGGACAAACAGTGTCGCCAAAAATGCCACAATATGACATTCGGCCTTGAGACTTTTGAGCGGGTACGAAATTCATACCAGTCAATCAGCCTTGAACTCCCGCCAGTCCGATTGAACAAATAAAAGTCGCGCGGACGGAAACTGTTCAATTAATTTATCGTATCGAAATGTGAGGTTTGTCTTCAGAAAACGTTTTACGCCTTCCTTAAAGTTCAAAGAAAACCCTTGGAAGAGTAAGGTGAGCCTTTAACAGGATATGCTATACATTAAGCAGATTATCAGAGACAACACAATGAAAGTATATAATGACAGTCAGGATCTGGGTGAAGTACCTGTAAATGACTGATTGCACAAGCGTAATATTCGGAAACCTTTTCCTTTGATAGCTGGAAAAGTAATTCATATTAACATTTCGTAACATTTTCACATGTAAAAAACATGTATTTGTGTAAAAGGTTTGCAAAATTCATATTTTGAAAGAAATCAATTTATTTCTATAGTTTACTGTGAAAACATTAACTTTTACATCAAAATATACAATAAAAATTCCTTTATATCTTACTGAAAGCGGTTAGATCTCTAAATAACAACTCAATGGTTACAGAAACGAATTCGGCTAGAATAATCGTCACTTTCTGTAATTTTTAGAAAGAAATAAAATAAGAAAAAACTATGTATAGAGATAAACAAAGAAAGAGATCAAATTATAGCCTAGAATAATAAATATGCTGAAATTAGTAAAATAATTAGTTATTCATACTGCTTTATATCCTTTATTCTATCTCAAATTTGAAAACTGTAGTTACTTTCTAACATTAAGAAATTACCAAAATCGGAAAAAAATTAAAAGCACATTTTCTTACTTACAGCAGAGCAAATATACAAGGGTGTCCCAACAAAAAATGTGACAATATTACTTGACGTATTCAGGAGATTAGAAGAAAGAAAATATCATTCAGATAATTTCGTAACACGGCTTCAGTTAAGAGATAATGCAATTCAAAAATATCGTGACGTCAGTTCTGAGTGACTGATTCTTGGAGACGTAATCTCTATCTACAGACTGTCAGACTTGAAATTCACCGATTTCATTTTATAGATGAAACTGATTTGGTACCAGGAGTCTTTGATCATTACATAATAATTTATTGAGAGGATTCGGTTAGACTTCGACAAAATCGCAGATTTCTGGCATTATCACGGCGTGCATCTATGAATGTTCCAGAGCCTATAAACTAGCGGTGCAACATCCCTCATGTTGATGTCAGTGATCTGCGATTTCAGTGAGATAATCACCCAAACCCGCGTTGTTCCATTTATTCACCTGCCCACTAGTGGTCGAGCTAACCACAGGTAGATCGACCTGGCCTCGAGCACTGCTGACGGTTTGGCTGCACAGGCGTTTTCATGATTTGCCCTTTGTTTAACTTGGATCCGTGCCAGTTTCCCTTAGAAATCCCTCAACGAAGGCATTCCTCCTCTTAGGCCTACATCCCTCGTGTGCTTTGCCATAATCATATAAACCAAACCTTTTATTCACCTTCATGGAAGTTACATCATTTTTAATTAACTGGTATATCGCATTCATTCCAAAGACATTTTATTTTGCCATTTCTCAGATGTGACATACAATGTGTGCCTTTTCTTCTGGGTCGCCTTGTATATTATATATTAGATTCATAACGGAAGGAACTTTATAAAAAAGAGTAAGTTTTTTGAATTGCATATGCAAGCAAGATGATTTTTTTCAATTTACGGAAATAAAAAAAAATCGACGAAAAAACTTCTTCATCATTTGCTTGTTTATTTCAGAAGCAACAACATAATCTTATTTAGAACAATTTTTATGCATACACGTTTGCGTACAAAAATTTTAGGAAATGAACAGTCGCAAACAGATATTTGATAACAAGGTACGCATATACATATATTATACGAAAATGTGAAATTTAATTTAAGAATGCAAATATTTCTTGAAACTTTGTGATATTATAAAAATGAAGCGTAATAATATATACAATTAAAATTGCTTCTGATTTCTAACGTCGATAACTGAAATGTTTATACAAAGCTATCAATTACTAGCAACCTAAAAAGTAAAATATTCTTTTCCTGAATGGAGCTTTCAGAATTCAACCAGTGGAAAGTGGGAAGAAAATCACTTCTTCTCTTTGTTCCTCTGTCGCAAATCATTGGCTTCTAGAGGCCCAGTGTATAAGTTCGAACCCATTGTCATACAGAATGTGCGGACCCCATTCTAAGCTGTACGTCATATATGCAAGATATGGCAGCATAATCAGTTGCCTCTCTCTATATCTTTTAGCTATTTAGCCCGACAGTGGGCAGAACTGCTATTCACTATGTTAGTATATAGTGCAGCCTTCAATACCTTTCTATGTAATTAGACGCTGAGTGGCTTAGGGAAGAGTATTTCTCTTCATTATCAAAAGACGGCAGCGCAGTAAACACATAATCTAGTTTTCAAAAGTTAAAGCTCGAAACTACGTAGTTATGAATTACGCGTGTGATGAGTTATGAGGTTTTGGAGTCAGCAGTCTTCTCCTGGTTTAAGAAAGTTTCTCAAAGAAAATCAGTTGCTTCGAGGAATTCTAACTTGAAGGGTAAAATAATGAGAAATAGATTATTTCTTTACCGATTACTGTAGGATGTATTCATAGTAATAACAAATGATGAAATATAAACGGCAAATGATCAAAGATTAGATTGAATTTCATGCCGTTTAAGCACAAAAACCCTTAGACAGCAGAAATTGCTTGTATATTCTACTCTTCCTAGGCAAGATCGTCATGTTTAAAGGAAAGAGAGAATATAAGGCTCAGTATTTTGCATACGTTCGATTCATGAATAATAAATTGCTTTTGTAAATGGGATGAGTTTTTCAAAAAAGACAAATATTTGAAGCTAGTATTTCAAAATAGAGGAAGACATTTTACTGGACAATATTTTTCAGCGAAGAAATGTTCTAATTATCTAGAAGAATCGAAGATAACACTTGTACAGTTATATCATTTCTAAAAAACGTGCAGCTACTAGAAACAAAGATTTTTTAAATCGATTTCGCTGTTGCAGTAAATTCCATTAGATAGAAAGTATTCTATTTCAAAGAATAATTCGTATTCACCATTGTATAATAAGACAATTCATCAGGTCGGCTTTTTCGTGTGCAACTATTAATTTTCCTCCAACCCTCTGCACCAAAACTCAAAGCAGGAGTATTTAGACATTCTATAAAAATACAATAAATTGTAAGGAATTTTCAAGGAAATCAATTAGTTTCTCATAGAGGTTTAAAGCTTTATTGAGGTTAACGGCTTATTGGTTAATCACAGTACCAAACGCCACGCATAACTTGTCTCAAGGTATTATAAGATGCATAAAAACGAAACGTCTGTACTCAGAAGAGGCTCTGATATTGGTACATACTTTATTTTAAACACGTTTTTCAAGGGCAGTAGAATATGATGAATTATATTTTTATATTTGGTAGCTAGAAAAAATACGTAAAAGAGACTTATGGTGAGCATACATAGTTTAGAGAATTGTTAAGAAACCATATTTATTTACTTTTGTACGATTCATACTTTATGCTTATTGATCCAATCCATAACACTAATTATCAGTATACAAAATAGATACCAATTTGTCGAACATTCAAAAATCCTCTAATAAATAGTCTCCTCATTATCATGTTGAAACAAGACCGATTTTCATATAGCCTCAACTGATCATAGAAGCAAAGGTTTCGGGCTATAATTATCGTTTATTGTAATTTTTAGAACATATCACTAAAAGGATAAGGGTGCTTACAATAAAGAAGCAAAACAGATATTATGGAACGCAGTCTTTCAAGTCTGTAGGACTGCAGTCTACGTGGTTTGGTGCCTGTGATTTTGATAATGCATAATAAATAAAGCATCTATTCTGGCTTTCCCAGCCGCCATATATGGAAGAGTATTAATCCTGCACAGACTATTCTTGAGATCAAAGCTAGCAGAATACCACCGCCTGATTTCACCAAGGAACTGACATCAGTATTGATTGGAGAGTGGTAAAATTGATATTAATGTCGTTCGTGATTTATATTTGCCCATTGCTTACGTGTTTCACCCGTGTTATGTATAAAGGAGACATCATCCCTTATTAATTATTAAATTATGTTAGAGGTACGTGGGTTATTTTGCCCAACCCCTGCATATAATGCCACTATCGCTACTTCTTGCAACAGTAGCCCGTGAGATTTCAGGCTGTGCTTCAAAACGAGGGCTTTTATCTTACATTATAATGAAGAATTGCAGAATTGTTCAGTGAAGTTATAACTAACATTGTTCAAAATTCAGAACATTTGTTCTTTACTTTTGTAATGTATCAGTATCTTGAATATTCCCGTCAGGTAACCTTAACTTCAAATTCATTATTTGCGAGTTATGACTAACCGATTTTTATGTTTAGTAGTTAACTTCGAATGCTTATAAGATAACCAACTACTGCATCATTTTAGAAGTCCTAAGTCCACCAACATCTCTACATCTCTGAATTTTACATGATTCTCAATGTTTTTCCCACGTTAGGATGGGATACCTATAGGAGAAAGTCTACAAGGATAATTCAAGAACTGGAAAAGACCTAGAGGGCAAGCAGAGATTTCTTTTTATCATTGATGAAATAAGTACGGTTTCAATATGAACAAATATTCCTTTGTAATTGATGATATA
>KK115143.1:428560-444115 GCA_000611955.2 Stegodyphus mimosarum
ATTTGGAAAAAGAAAATAAATAAATGTTATCAATGGCGGTCAGAAAAATTTATAAGATAATGAGCATTATAAATTATCTGAAAGGATGAAAATTAGTTCTTTGTAACATCCTTACATAAAAACCGTATCAGTATTAAATAATATTCCCATACCATTAGATCAGTATAATACTACATCTGTGTAGGATACTTTACTTACATATGCTTCACAAATGTCAAGTGTTCTCCTCTGAATAGCGAGAGTTCGACCCGTGTTCGGTCACTGGCAAACGGGATTGCTGCATGTTGTTTTTCTCGGTTTTCCGTTCGGTGCAACATGAATGTGAGCCAATTTTCCTTAGAACGAACCCTTCCATGAGGCAGATAGTCCCTATACGCTTTACTATATTCCACTAACTTAACTTGTTCTTACAAATCTTATGAAATTAAAGCGATCAATTTTTAAAATGAGAATAAATTGAATTATTGTCTATTAAAGAACCGAAATCCCTGGATGTCAAACATAAAACTAAGGTAGCCATAATAATATATTTAATAATAATGGAAATTGAAAGTGACGGAGACAAGAGTTCTTTTACACTACAGATGCGTTCTCACTATTCATTAGTGCACAATAAAGTTACGTTATTTAAATACGGGAAAGCCCACTAGCGCTATTTGCCTGAGGAAAGAAACGCCGTATCCACGTTACCATAGGGAAAACAACGAAGCCATGAAGCCAGCCAGTTCGTTTGGGATCGAATCTGGATAGATGTTGGTGTTTAATTAGTGGAATAAATAAAATTTGTTTTAAAGTATGTGTATTCTTTCAAAATTAATATAATAGTAGCCAGAAGCTGTTTCAGACAAAATGTTACTGCTAGTTCAAATCACACCACAGTCGCTACAAATTGACTAGTTACAGAGATTCTATATTTGATTTATTTGCAGTTAAAAATATTAACATTCATAGGCAAAATACAATTATTGTTGTTATTGTTCAATACTAGTTACTGCTGTCAAATGCTTGTTTACTACCCAATTATTCATGTTTGATGCAACTATTATTTCATTCGAAATGTTTAACTATTTGTTTTAAAGCGGCTTTAATTGAATAATTTATGATTCGGCACACAAAAGAAGGTATTAGTTATCGAAGAGTTTTTTAAGAAAGATTAAATTACATTATGATAGGAAGTTAGAATGTCTTTCGTTTCTTTCCCAACTGTAGTACATTTTTTTGACAAGAATGCTAGGAAAAAACACAAAACAGACACTTTTAACAGCAGCAGCGTTTCTGTTTTCTGCAAATATTTGTAAACTCATTATTAGACAAGCCCACTATAGCAAACGTAATCGTGAGTTAAGAAGCGTGTAGAGTGATTAGGTTTTTTTTTGAAGCAGCAGCACAGGAAAAATGAGCAATGCCCTCGCCGGGACACGAATCTAGACCTCTCGAATATGCGCCTAGTGTGCTACCGTTACACCACGAAGACATGTTGGGAGGAGAGAGAAAATACCTTATGAACTCCGCTTTTATTGGGTATCTATTGGGTTATCTATTGGGTTTAAAAACAAAACTTTTATTGGGCGACGGGGAATTATGGGAGCCAATCGCCAAATCTTCGTGGTGACGAATTATTGTCCACCACATTTTAGTTCGGGCGCCACTCTAGAGTTAATAGAGTTATTTTTCTGAAGCTCGAGTACATGAAAAATGAGCAATGTCCTCCCCAGAACTGGACCTCTTGAATACGCGCCGAGTGTGCTATTCTTACACCACGAAAGCATGGTGGAAAGAAAGAAAAAATAACTTATAAGCAATATTGAAAATTAAGCAAAAAAGCAATCTTAGTTTGATGTAAATTTTGAATAATACTCCATCAATTTCGAGAGCGATTGGACACAGGCTGCTGTTTTTTACGAGAATTTAAAAAATTTGCAAGTATGGTTTTTAGTTACTAGTGCAAAATATTTTTGTGCTATTACCTTAGCTGCATCCCGATTAGGGGAACTACGAATACAAATCCCAAAAAGAGTATATAGAATGGTGAGCTGTAGGAATGAAAAATTAATAGTGAGGCCCATGTATCGGTACATAACATAGTATAGCATCAAGAAGATTTGTGCAAAAAAGTAAACAATCTAACAACATTTTGAGAAATGAAATATGATGCAGATAAACATGGAATAAAATGCAGAATTACGTACAGCGTTTTCAAACTAATCCCAATTCAGCGCTGTCAGTTAGGAATCATGCATCGACTTAGGGTTCCCCCTCTCATTCAGTGACCCCAGAGATATAACGTTCAATACAGTAGCAATGTTTCTTAATCCTTCATTATTTTTTTCTAACAGATTTTGTAAGAAAGAAATTTGTTTCCGTAATTTTCAGTTTTAGTTATTCAGAGCGTGCAAGTAGCGAGGGGCATGCGTTATCCCAAATCACATAAAATGTGTTAGCTCTAAGATTATTTTGGAGTGAGTCTTCATTAAGTTTATATTAAATTTGTCGTACCACTTGCATTCGTCGAACTTTAACGGCAGGATTAAATTTTGTTTCTTCATCTACGAATAATGTGATTTCACCTCACTTTGAAATGCATTCATATATTCTGAATCTATTATATAGTCTAATAATTTGTTCTTAACATCTCAGCAGACTATAAAACAAGTTTAATATTCATATTTTATGGTGTAAGTGTTTGCTAGCAAAATTAATTTTTATAAGAGCATGGTGCAAAAGTACCAAAGAAAACACAAATTTAAAATTTAAAATTTGTATTAAAATGTGCTTATTATGTTGTACTTTTTAATTACTGTAATTCTTAGTTTCATGCACTAAGCCATAAATTTCCCATAAATAGCCTTTTATTCGCATTATATGAATGCAAATGTTTCAGTTTTCCTTCCATGGGGATTATCTAATGACTTGTGTAGTGCATATAATTGAATATAGTCTTCTAAAGAATGTCCATAGCTTTTGTAAAGCAAAGAGAATGATTGTATTTTCATTGACGCTTTCTTGTATCATTTATTACTAAATTCAGAGTATGAAGAACCGATAGAATAAAAATGCCTCAAAATTTGTATTTCAGCGAAATGTTTGTAGTTTATTTTCTGCTGTTTTGTATTGTCTCCCCTATCGCATCTTCGGTCATTCATATTCTGAAAAAGCATATAAGGTATTTTCTCCCTTCTTTCTGCATGCCTTCATGGTGTAATGATAGCACACTCGGCGCGTATTCTAGAGATCCAGCTTCGATTCCCAGCGAGGGTATTGCTTATTTTTCACATCTCCTGCTTGAAAAAAACCCCTAACGTCTCTACAGTGGCGCCCGAACTAAAAGGTGGTGGATGATGGTTCTTCATTACCAGGATTTGGCGATTAGGTCCTCTAATTCCCAGTCCCCCTTTAAAAGCTTATGACCATTTTGATCTGCCGTGTAGTAAAACCAGATTGTTCACCAAAAAAATGTAATTTGGCACATAGGACGGGTAGCAGCTTTACTATTTTAACTTAGTAAGTTACATTTATACAAAAAGCATTTCACTAAGTACCACATAAAAATAAACTTGCATTCGGTAATATAAGGAAATATTTGTTAGAAATTTTGAATATTTTAATTTCTTGATTTCATACAGCGTACCAGGATTGAGATTATATTTGAAACAGAACACACAGGTCCTCAGGGATTTAACGACGCAAATAGCAGAATATACAGTCCTCCTCAAAAACGAGCAACATAGGCAAAACACAGAATAAAACAAAACCTATTTAATAGGTATATATGAAACTAATCCAAGGGGATGGTATGGCATTAAAAGAACACATAGCAAACAATAAACCAAAGACATACAAATACACATATAAATACATATGTTTTTTCGTGATGTACCATCACATCGCGAAAGACTAAATGTAGCAGAAGAACGAGCAATGGAAACATCATGCTAATAACGAGTATGATATCTTCTAGCTGAGATTCATGCTTAACAACGGCAGGGCAAGCTGGCAATAGTGTCGTTCTTTGCTTGTTGTGGCAATAGCGGCCATTCCTGTAGTAATGTGTGTCGGAGTTCATGTAGTGTGTCTGGCAGCGAACTGTGACCTACTATTCATTGTCCTAACATGTCCCACATATGCTTTATGGCATTCAAGTCCGGTGATCTAGCAGGCCAAGGCAGATGTTGAGTGGTTTCACTCTTCAGGTAACTGACACCACTCGAGCTCTTTCGACGGGCGTTATCTTCCATAAATATCCTGCTGGTACGCATTGCAGCGATAAAACAACGCACGAAAGGATGTAAAATTTCATAGCGATATAAGGACGGCTGTGGCGGAATCACCAGGAATTACATAGAAGTCGATGCTGCTGTTCGTTGCTACCTCAGCCCGTATAAGTAAGAATCCTCCTGTATAATGGTCTCTTTTGACGATGTTTGGGGCCCGATAGCGTATGTCTGGCTCTCGCCATATCATTGTCCTTCGGGAATCGTTCTGGATGTTAAGCCGAGACTCATCCGTAAAGAGTACGTAGCTTTACAGCTCTGATAACCAACTGCGATGTTCGCGGGCTCAATTCAACTGCGCTCTGACGTGCGATGGCGACAAAGGAACACAAAACACACGTCCTCCGTGCAGTTTACCTTAATATTACAGTGGACGTGACACAATTTTGCGGGGAAAATGGGCCTTCTTGCAGCAGACAGCTGCTATCTTTCGTGCTGTTAGTGATCTATGGCGTCTTGCACATTGGAACAGGAAGCGATCATCTGCTTTTGTGGTAATCCTCTAACGTTGAGACCGATGTCTTCTTCAGGGGTTTTGATCTTTTTGGTAAGGATGCCACAGCCTATATATGACACTACGATGCTCGTTCTACTCTCTTGCAACTGCGGATTATCCTGCACCAGCTTGGAACATCTCGACAGTCCCCAAAATTGTTTCATTGTGCAAATGGTGTGCTCCGCTCATGCTTTCCGCTTTGGCTCCCTGATTACACGGAACTATCACTGCTTGCGAACATTTATGATGGCCCTTTTAAAGGCGTTGTGGTGTGAATACACGATTGCTTCTTATGCCAATTATGGTTGCTTTTTTTTTGGCGATACAACCTGTACTTTATATATAGATTATATGTTTTAACTCCTCTTTCTACATCCACACGATTTCTTTTAGCGTTTGTGGGTTATTTTTGAAGCCCGGTTATATTACAATTTTAGCTTGTTTTGTTTCGCTTATATCAAGCGCGCAGCTTAGAATAGTATTTAGTAACCTTTCGAATGAGACAAAAATGTACTTTAATGCATTATTAAATCTATAGAATTTCATTTTAGCTGTCTTGTATAATGAAATAATAAGTGCAACCAGTTTTTTTATAGTGCTCTCTCTACATCAATTTCACTGCTTTGATTGCAAATACCGTGCTTTCGTTTTTAGAAATAGACAGGAGTTACCGTTAAAATAAAATACACAACATGAGGCCTGTATAATTACATTTGATTGTAATTGATAATCATGTCTTCCAATAATCTGCCCAGAAGACCCAAACCGTCAGAGTGTTCTTCTTAAGAAGAGAATACTGTATAAAAATCAAACTGAAGAATAATTCTCATAGGTGTTTTAGGATTTGACATGGTAGGGAAAAATTAATGAACATTTAGTCTTTAACTGGAATGGTTAAGTCCCAGGAATTCGAGCATCACGTTATACGTAAGACTGTTTTATATACCTAGAGGAGGTATCACATGCCATCATTATTTTCAATGAAAATATTAAGCACATTCTATCATAAATAAAACTATTAATCTTTTATAAGTGATTACACATTTGAAAATATTTTCGAAAGTCATGATTTTATTTAAGGGTGCTTTAGGCCTAAAATACCCTCTGCTCATGAATTTTCGCTGTAACAGTCAAAATAAAGTTTTCATTGATATATTAGCCGTTTTTTATTTTGCCTCGGAAATTTGATGAACGCGAAAATAGCGAAGAATTTATCGAAACTGAAAAATAAGCGTATAGTAAAAAAAACTGAAAAATAAGCGTAAATAAGTAAAGTATTTTTCTGAGTTTACGTGTTTAAAACGCTGAAGATATTAAAATATGCAGTTTTGTGAAGTGTGCCCTTTCAGACTGCAAATCATTATGAATGTTATATGAATTCGACAGCTGTTTTCTCTTACTTCTACTTTCGTCTACAATTGTGTTTTCAACAAGTGATATTCAGATAACTTAAAATATAAATTAAATACATTTAGGTGAAAATAGTGCAACATAAAAAATTTTCTCATTTAAATTATCTGTACATAGAATGCAAATCATATATTAAAGGAAGTTAAAAAAATTCTATTTTCTAATTCAATCAGTTTTTAGTTTTCCCTAAATAACATTCTCAAAAATATTTAATAAGACTACAATTTGTTAAAAATTATATTCTGGCTTTTTTAAATTATAAAATTTAAAACACAGCGCTGGTAGAATGAGTTTGTTGTATTTTATAAAGAATAAAGTACTACGAAATGTACTATATCCATGAAAAAAGTACTTAAAAACGAAATGATGTTCATATCTGGCGTTGTTATCGCTTCCAGTCCAACATGAATTTTGAAATCATGGCCAAATATGTTTCATATGCAAATATAAATGTATACACGAAATGTTTGAACAAAATATTCCAAATTTGTTTCAAGAATGAATAAAAAGTATTTACTCTAAGAAAGGTGTAGAAAATTTATTAGTTGTAATTCAGAATGTTTTCCGAGAATATTTTTAAAATAAAATTGTTTGTAATAAATCAGAAATATATCTGAATTTTATCTGGATTAAACCTAAATCTTAAATAATACAAGAAGAAAGCAATGAAGAAATTAAAACATTAATTAGAAAGCGATATTGTAAAATATTAAGCAAGTTTAATTAATATTATTAAGATAAACGTTTCAATGTTAATTTAAAAAATCTGCTCATGCGACTTAAAAAACTTCGTACTTCCTGATAATTTTAGGCATGGAATCGAAATGTATGAAAAAAACGGCATATCATTTAAAAGAAAGTCCAATTTTGTGTCAAAATACGTATGTTAGAGCAATACTGTGTATAAATCAAATATATATATATATACATTAAGGAGATGAGATAGTTTAGATTGCTCGTTTACTGTAAATTTCTAACGAAGATCCTAATCATTTAGAATCTCGAAAAACTTCGCGCCCTTAGGTAATACGAGTAAACACTGGACAAATGGAAGTCAATATTTGTACTTTTTTGCAAAAAAAATCGAAGCACCGAGAACGACTTTTGGGTTCTTGACGAAATTTGGTATGCAAAAACATCTTAATCGAACATGCAAATCATCAAAGTTTCAAGGCAAATGAACAGGAATTGCGATCATAGCGCGCAATTCGCAAAGTATACAACCAGTAACAGAGGCGGAAAATTTATCTTTTTTTGTTGCTGCCATTGTAATTCCGTAAAGAAGCAACTAAAGATGCCATTAGGACGATATCGAAGACGTTACAGACAACTAAAGGACTTTGAACGGGGTCGCATTCTAGCATTGCATGAAGTTGGGTGGTCATACCGAGCAATAGGCCGTCACCTGCAGTGTACAGACACTGGTGTGCAAAGATGTTGGCAGCAATGGTTGCTACAAGCGAATTACCGACCGCTCTAGAAGGCCAAGGAGCACAAATGCGAGGCAAGATAGGATGACTGTTCGCCAGACCCGAAAAGTCATTGTCGACTATCCAACGCATTACAGCCACGTCTATAATTCTCGTGGTACCGTCCACCATCACACGGCGCTTGTCTGAGGCGAGGTTATGCTCACAGAGTCCTTTAAGATGTTTACTTTTGACCCCACAACATCGGCGGAGTCGTCTAGAGTGGTGTTGCAGCTGATCATCATGGCTGCTATCAGACTGGCATCGTATAGTGTTCAGCGATGAATCCCGCTTCACTCTTAAAGCAGATGACCACCATGTTCGCGTCTGGAGAGGACGAGGGGCCAGTGGTCCCAATCAGCCTTTGTTTCACAAAGGCATACAGCCATAACCCCTGGTGTGATGGTGTGGGACGCTATTTCTTATGACAGCAGGTCATTTTTAGTCATTCTGCGTACATCTTTAACAGCTCAACGGTAGGTTGATACCATCCAGCGGCTGGTTGCATTACCCTTCATGGCACGTCATCCTGGGGCCATTTTCCAGCCAGATAATGCCAGGCCACATACCGCTCACATATCTTTGGACTGTCTCTGTGCGGTTGATACTCTTCTTTGGCCAGCAAGGTCCCCAGACCTTTCACCATTCAAGCATGTCTAGGACATGGTAGGCCGCCAGATTCGGGCACCACAAAATATCGCAGATCTCGAGCGACACCTGATGAATGCCTTGCAAAATGTGTCGCAGGATGAGATGACATTAGGAACCTCTTAGCCGTTTTTTTCATACTCCATGCCTCGACGAACTCAAGCATGCATTGCGGCCAGGGGCGGTTCGACCAACTACTAATTTGAACACTCAATGAGTGATTGTGAGCCATGAACAGCTACTACGACCTTGATTTTTTAATCATTTTATTATCTGTGTATGAGCTATTGTTATGGTATTTTTTTAGCATTTAACGTCATTGATTCATTAACTCATGAGTGCCATGATCGTGTAAACCAACTTTTGAATCATATCAACAGTAAAATACTGCAAACGGTGAGCCTGTGTGACAAACATTGAAAACAAAATATCAGTAAGTTAAATGAGTATCAAACAAGTGTAATATTACCAAAGCGTTGTAATTATACCAAAGCATTGTGTAAAGCCATAGAAATAACCCGTTCAAGTTTTAATTTAATTTATTCGGTCCAGTGTTCTAAAATATGAGTGAAACAAGCATCGCCAGCCCAAGCCTTGGCGATGCTTGAAGTTCGAAAAGTCGCCAGTTGCAAGGCAACCCTATGAAAAAAATCCACGGCAGTAGGTGTAAAGGTCTTGGGTGTTTGCCGGATGTTGGCGGATATTTCTTTTTCTGCAAGAATTACAATCTGCGCATGACGTCACTCACCTTTTTCTACGAATGAAATAACACTTTCCTATAGCTAGCCTCGTACAGGGTGTCACTTTTGCATGGGTGGGAGCCTAACGGACTTCCAATTAACCTAGTGACAAAACCCCGACGTGTCGTAGCTGCATACAAAAAAAAAAAAATTAGAAGCAGGGTGCAGATTTGAACTTGACTAAAGAAATTTCCACACAACTGTCTGGCAGAGATAAGCATTCTGAGAATTTTTTTTCTCCAGGGAAATTTCGAAAAGGGAAACGTAAAAATTTGTGAAAATGAATTAAAAAACTTGCTTTTAATTACTAAATTAAATTAAACGCCGAAGAATGTTTCTACAGTTGAAATATAATAATTACACAGCGAAATTCATGTTTCTTAAGAATGTTTCTACAGCACCATAAACGACTTTACCACCAGAGTCAGAAAATATGGATTCAAACTTTACCAGAAAGAGGGGTACGTTACGCTTTATACACCAACTTGTGTAAAACGAAGGAAGAACTTTAAAATTCAAAGTGAAAAAGACCTTAAGAGTCAACCTAACCAGAAATTAAACATTAAAAATATAAGTTAAGATTAAGCGTTAAACACACATTATAAAAAAACAAGTTAAGATTAAGAGTTAAAGAATAAAATATTATTATATTGGATTATTATATTGGATTTCTGACAATATTATAGGATTGCTACATTGTTATCTCTTAAATAAGACCATGCATTTTTAAATTAGGTCTACAATATATTGTTTAATTCACCTCATAAATTTCATAAAATTTGTTATAATTGTAAAGAATGCATTTTCACAATATCATTCTTCTTTACTGCAACATACTACTGTTAACGGAAGGGATCAGTGTGTACATGATTACACTGGTGTGCAAAAATTAAGGACAAAGTCGAAAAATTAGCATATCAGCTGAACGAAGAGGCAGAGCGGACAGAAAGACCAATCAAGAGATTAAGTAAGGTGATGTACGGTAGCACATGCTCAGATATGCAGGTAGACGTAATGGGGGAGTGTCTGAGTAGTATAAAGCATGTTGTCGGTGTAAGATCAGTATTTCTGGCAAAGAGATTGCACGCCGTATAGCAGTTAAAATCACACCGAGTTGCTGCCTCAGCGAGAAATGGCGAATAATCAATCTGTTAGACGACATCTGGATGCTTTTACCCGAGGTCGAATCATTGGGAAGTTGGAGGAAGGCCGCAGTGTGACAAGTGTGGCTGCAGAGTTCGGAATTGCTCACAGCATCGTTTCACGACTTTGGAGACAATTTCAAACTACAGGAACAGCTATCCGGGGGTTTAGTAGTGGTCGTCCACGAGGAACCACACCCGCAGATGACCGGTATATTGCCTTACAGGCCAGAAGAAACAGGCGGCAGACAGCGGGAGAAATCGCTAGACACACGACACAGGCGACTGGACGACCGATATCGCGTTTTACCGTGGCCAGAAGACTGCACGGTGGTGGTCTGTTTGCACGACGCCCTGTACGGTGTGTACCTCTAACGCCTGCCCATCGGAGAAGGCGTTCTCTGTGGTGCCGGGAACACCGGAATTGGAGAGACAATGAATGGGGACGAGTACTCTTTACAGATGAGAGCAGATTTAGTCTGAGTTGCGATTCTAGACACATACACATCTGGACAGAGCGGGGAACACGCAATAACCCCTTCAACATCATCAAAAGGGACTGTTTTGGAGGTCGCGGAGTTCTCGTTCGAGCAGACATAATGCTTGGTAGCCGGACCGACCTTCATATCTCCCAAGGAGGTTCGTCACCTGGGACTGCTATTGTAACGAGGTTCTTCTTCCTTACATGCGTCTTTTCACAAGGGCTATGGGTCCTCAGTTCCTCTTCATGGACGACAACGCTCCACCTCATCGCACAGTTACTGTCGAAGAGCTGTTGGAGAGTGAAGATATTGAACACATGGATTGGTCGGCAAGGTCTCTGGATCTAAATCCCGTCAAGCATGTACGGAACTTACTAGGGAGACCCGTGGCAGCACGTAACTTATCGCCAGTAACGATTCCGAAACTGCGATTGGTGCTACAAGAGGAACGAGCAGCAGTGTCTCAACAGCTCATTAACAACCACATATCCAGCATGCACAAATGATGTGAAACCTGCCTAGCAGTCAGGGGAGATCATATCCCCTATTAAAGACCGGATGTTTCTTGCTGGACACCCATCACAGGGATGTTTCGGCCTTCAGTCGCATTGCGCTCCATGCTACTTTTTCAATAAAGCTTCTTTTTATCCCTCTGATTTCTCTTTTAGTAAGTGTTGCTTACATTACTCATGTCCTTACGTATTGGGGATCTTACGGTATTAAATGTGTTGATTTGGAAAGCTTTTGTACAAAGTTATATTGAAAAAACCGTCTCGTCCTTAATTTTTGCACACCAGTGTAATAATAGCCCCAATCAGACCGGTTGAGGCTATATAGACAGTACATCATATGTATAGGAAATGAGATGAATTTGTTTGAAAATACAAATTCATATACGAATTAATTATTTGAGATAATTCCCATTTTAATGAAAATTTTAAAAACTGATTTAACCATTTCTCTCACCTCTGATATATTTAAGGTTTATAAGAAAATCTTTTTTTGAATTATATTATATCTTATCAGGCTATAAAACTAATTACCACGTATCTTATTAATAAGCATTGCAACGGTAAATTTCCATAGTCTTTAAGATAATATGAGCTTGAAATTTCTTTTAAAGTTATAAGGTATTTCTCCCGCCTTCTCCGCACGCCTTCGTGGTGTAGTGGTCTGCATGCTCGACGCGTAACCGAGAGGTCCGTGGTTTGATTCCCGGCGAAGGCGTTGCTTATTTTTCCCCTCTTCTGCTTCGTAATAACCTAATGTGTCTACAAAGTTGACTGGAATGATTTCTTCTTCTTTTTATTTTCTGCACTTTATAAGAAATACAAGCATTAATTTTGTTTTCACAATATATTAATTGTAAATGCTAATGTACATTATTGAATAAGACAGTATTCAGATGAATTGTTTATACTGTAGTATTGAAGCTTTCAATATATATAAGCTAAATCTTTGATTATCAACACGCATTTTTGGGATGGAAAACTTTACCAAAACTGTATTTTTAAAGATGCTTCTATCTCAGAAAGTAAGAATAAGTACAAATCCAGGCATAACTGCTCATGAGCAAGATATAAAAGAAGTTGAGTAATTCTGCAACGCTGGTTTAATCGATAACAATCTTCTCAAACGAGTACGCTTTATGACGGAAACGGAAAAGTTGCTGCTGTTTCAGCTACAGCCTCAAAAGACAAAATGCATATCGACGAGCTTCGCGTTCGTGTAGCGATGTATATCAGTCAAAAGCCGCATGACAAACCTCGATTTACGCCAGCAGAACTCTTTTATTTATACCTCAACAGTGCCTTGTACCACGATGCGCGAATTTCCCCATACACATTCCATTATAAAACCTGTTTATTAAGGTCTCATTTACCAGCATTTGAATTTTTGCTGTACACTTTTTAATCACCCTGTATATTTGGAGTTCCACTATAAAAAATAGCTTCGATTTGAATATCAAAAATTCATATTATTAATTCAAATGAGATGGCAGACAATTAAATATCGTAATACACATTTTCTGTAAATGCTGTGGATAATGAAATATTTTCTCATGATTTGTGCATGCATGATTAACTTTCAGGTGGAATAGGAATAATCCCAAATGTAAAGTACTTGTTTAGGAGTGCAGACGAAATAATTATTTTGGTTCCTGTTTTTGGCGCTTGAGTGAGGGACTTTTTTCAACTGTTCGTACAATTCATTATGGCGACGGTATTAATACCCGCAGTAGAATACCTGAATTCATCAAAATAAGAACTGGCATGAAAGATATTTGTCTCAATGTTTGTGGGCACTCCAAGTTAGGGAACATTCATTTTCCTGAATATGCGGACGCCTGCGAAAAACAGGCAACTGACTTACCTGAATTTTTCAAATATCCAGATGGTCTTTGGTCCTACTTTCGGATAATTGGGTTTCTAATATAATTATTTATATAAGTTTTCATTGCTGACAGTATTGTTGTTTCAACTGTAATATACAGATACATTTCACACCAAAAAATAAAGCACAGTAGAACCCTATTAATCTGGATCTGGTAGGGATCATATCTGTGAGAAAGTCGGATTAAAAGCAATAACCTGAATAATATGATAAAAGACACTAATAATCAATAAAATTTAAAAAAGTAGATTGCAAAATTTTATAATACGTACCACACTATACATTTTGAAAATATGTGTTCATTATATGCCTATTTAAAAGCTATACTTGGTCATTTATAATAAAAGCATGCTACCAACAAATAACTCCAAAGTTAACTAGTCTTAAAAATAAATTTACTTTGGAGATGATTGTTCGGCCCATCACTTGGCGAACATTAAACACCTCTAAAGGAATCGACAGTCTCCTTTTGAATTACCCAGTATTACATTTCTTTCATCGTTAAATCACAGAAATGATTTAAATGACAATTATACGAAGACGTATTTCTGTTGTCGTCATCTTCTTCACCTCTTTTGTCAAACTCTTTACAATTTCCGCTTTATTCAAAATTTGATAGACTGGATCGCATTCACCATCTCCCAAACATAAACTTCCGTTGAAGTCGTTTTCTTCTAGTCCAGCGGTTCTCAACCTTTTGACTAACGCGTACCATCTAAACAAAAAATAAAACACTTAAGTACCCCCACTACATTTTACAATGATTATTTTTCAGTTTCTCAATAGAAATATTAAAAAAATATATTTTGCCTTTTGCACAACCTATTGGCTATTTGTATTAAATATGCACACATTAAAAAAATATTAGATTAAAAATTGGTTACCATTTTAATTATCCAAATTTAAGTTATAATACTTTAATTTTAAAATTTAGTGTGAAGTTTGGGACTGTTTAAGAGAGATCAATTTCTTTATGTCTAATCTTATTTCACTTAACTTTAACCATAAATTAGGATCCACTTTTAATTTTGTTCCGTGCTTATTTTTCAAATAAAACGGGGAAGAAAATCCTTGTTCACACAAATTACAGAACGGCAGAACGGGAATAAAAATTTAATAGAAACGCCTTTATTTGAAACGAATTTAAATTCTTTTTTTGGGGGGAGGGAGTTCAGCCAAAAGTTGACAAGTGTGTTATTTTTGAAATCATCAGTTAGAGTTCGATCACATAAAATTTCTATCATCTGTACTTTTTCTTCACGAGATTTTTGAATTTAATAGTTAAAAATACTTGGTTTCTTTGCGTACCACTTATTTTTCTCATGCGTACCACCGGTTCAAAATCGCTGTTCTAGTCATGTTTAAGCAGCGCTTTATAAAAATCTTGCATTCCAAACATTTAAGGATAAACATCTTCATTTGTAAGAATCGATTTCTAGAAATTGGCAAAGTTAAATATTTGATAAATTTGAAATTTCTTCAGCGCAAAAAATTTAAAATATTGCAAAACTGAAAATCATTAATTTCAGCTCGATCTCTTTAATTTCTGCTATAATACTTGTAGACTACACGAATAATGGCTCTTCAACATCTAAAAGTTCATTCGCAAACCTTTTCTTTCAAAGACATTTAGCTGTCTTTGAGGCACTGGTTGAAATAGAAAAGCTGTTGTCATAAAAAATGACAGGGAAATGTGTTGGGTGGATTAAAGCGAAGCCCGGATAAGTTTGATTTCATGCCCAAGCATCAGCGAAGAATTATTTATCTTTGCTTTCGGGTTATGGAAATTGAGTTTGAAGCACTTGAGGACTATCTGCCTTCAAGGCCCACCAGCGGCCGAGCGGTAAAGTCTTTGAACACTAGTAGTTTGGTTCCCAGTTTCGAATCCCGCAAATGGGTCAACTGCATCGGCGCTTTATTGGTTTTCCCTATGTGTAACGTCAGGTTTCCTCAGAAAGTCCTCCACGAAGGCATGCCTTCCCTTAGGCGAATAAGCCCTAGATTCTTTGCCATAACCACATCAACCAAGCCAAACTATCTGCCTTCAAAATTTGTGTTTTATGGCTAATGATATGAATCCTTTATCCGTGACGTAAGGGAAGTGTCTAAACTTTTATCTTATATTAGCTTTATGAAATGTTTTGCTTAAATTCATTATTTTCTAATGATATAAGTTTTAATTTAAATACTCAGAAATGTGAAAGTCTCACAATATACAATTTCCATTATGAAAAGTATTTTTCAATTTCTTATTTATTGTTGCAAATTTTCATTTTATAATTCAGCTAAATTTCTTTCTCTTAAGATAACTGCTATGATGTAAACTTGAATATGATTATTTTAGCAAAACTATAATCTAAGTAGGATTACTTATTAGCATTCTTATGCATCTTATTCCTCTAAATTTATTTCCATAGTGTTGCATATTATGCGTATCACTTTTCTTCTGCTTTTTCGCCCTATTTATATATATATATATATATATGTATATATATGTATACAT
>KK115143.1:446605-460109 GCA_000611955.2 Stegodyphus mimosarum
TAAACTCGCATACACACAGATAGTTTAGTTTATTATATATATGTATACATTTATTTGTATTTATATGTATATATATATACGTATAAGGAAGTAAGAAAATTTTAGACATATGATTCAATTTATAAGATAATTTTAGACATATGATTCAATTTATAAGATAATTTGCGCTAAAGCTGTATTAATTAACCAAAATTTAACGAAAAACATTTTAAACAAATTTTAATCCTCCCCAGGAAATAAAACAAAGTATTTGAATTATCATTCCTACTATTTTTTGTTTTTCTAGAAGAGATTAAAAATATATTTACGTGTATACAGATATATATGTATGTATATATGTATGTTATAAAACAAATAAACAAACAGTAATTTCAAATTTGTACTGCATTAAAACATATATAAATACAGTGAACTCCCAAATAGCGGTTGTAATACTGAAGGCTACAACAACGGTTAACTCAAACTTTCGGTTAATGCGATGGCTATTTAAAAATGAAAAAAAAGGGGGGAATGACTCATATAATAACTAGAAGAAAAATCTCATTAAAAATTTGCTTGTGTTTCTAAGCAGTTTTCTGGATAATAAGCTCATTTCGTTAAGCAAATTGAATCGATATTATATCACCTACCTCACTTCATCTGTGCAGTGCGGTATTTTTTTTTACATTATCCTAATTTTATAGGAGTCAGGGTGTCAGGACTGAGTGTTCTGTGCGTAGATTTGGCAAACATCTTAAAGTAACTCCTTAAAGTCCTTAAGTCCTGATCTGGAACAGGGAGCTGAAATCAGCTATGTTCTGGTGTAGATACTGTGCTGAAGAATAACTGCACTTGGAAGTGATTTAAAATCTTCTTTTATTAAATCAATATTATTTACAATTTACTTCCCAACTCGGGAGGGATACAGAAAGTAAAAGACCACACTTGGGCTTAACTTAACAATCAGATAAATTTAAACTAAGTTAAATATAAATTTAATTAAATCCTTGCTCACAGAGCTAAATCGCGAAGTTGGCCTCTAACTAAATGGTGCGTAGCAAAAGATACTAATACTAGCGCACTTCAATTTATTTCAATAAGCAATCACGTAGTAAGCACTATGGCTTATAATTTTAGCTGCTAGCTGGTCAGGCGAACGTCGAACAGAATGACCGTGATCTGAGACTAAAAGCTCTCTCACACTAAGAGGTTTCTACCTCTGATTTAAATAGTACTTGGCTCTACTTCAAATTAGCATAAGCTGAAAACGCGTGCTTCTTCTGACGGGAAGTTGAAACAGAGAAGAGATAGAAAGATTTAAATTAAAATAAAACTTTGTTAGTTTAACTAAAACCTTACATACTTCCCGCCAGAATTGCGGTAGTTAAACTACTGTGGTCTAAACGGACCATGTTGAAACTCGCAATTCTAAACAAATAGTTAAAATTTAACTCTTATAAATTTAGGCCAACTCTTACAAGGCAATATCTGTTTGTGAAAAATTTTTACAGACGAAATTTGCTTGAACAACAGTCTTCAACATTTTTCTTTCATCTAAGTCTTACTCCTTCCAGCAAAATCTGGAAGGAAAGGAATTTTAGTACAACATAATAACAGTAATTTTCTAGGTACAATTCTTTATTCTTACCCGTGTAAATTCGCACACACACATTATCATTCAAGCACAATTAAATTCTTCCCCCAATGCTCTCTCACCGGTGTTGGATCAAAAGCAAACCGCCATTGCGGGTTTTCTGTGTTCGGGGGTGTTCAAATCTCCGACCTACGATCGACTAACATTAGTTAGAACTTGACATACGAGACCTCAAAAGACGCCCTATAACCAGCTAAACCTGAGGTTCTCACTAGCTTTATGTCTAACACTTTAAGTGTATTTGGTGGAGAGCCTATTTAACACTTGCATTCTAACATTACTCAACCTTTAACTTTTCATGCATACAATTCGCAGTTTGCACATATAATTCACATTGATATTGCACTTAACGTGCATTGCTAGCATAATATTAATTGTTACATTTTATAACACTTTAACAATTTCATAGCAGTCATGAAATACAAATGTAGGTTAAATTTCTAAGCTTACAGCAAGTGCTTCCTATTCCTTTCTCAAGGTACTTTCCTGAAATATCACATTACACTGAAATAATAGTCCATAGACTAAATCGTGCTCTTCAATTTTCCGATTTTTCATTCTAGACATTTTAGAAGTCTTTCGACAAAGCATCATACAAAATCATTTAGTTGACATTTTTCTTTTCAGCAATTCATTGCTTTTACAAAATTAATCTATTTACAATGCTTCAGAATCTACTTTACAAACATTAAGTAACTTTAAGACTTTGCAGAATTACAATTTTTTAAACAAAAATATTTTTCTTTCAAGATAAGTTTTTACCGCCCACTTTGCGTAAAACTCAACATCGCTTGAGGTAAAATCGACCCTGCAACTTGCAGTACACTCGAAAATTAACTAAACTTTGAAATAAGAAATGCTACTTATCTTGTTGTAGTCATCCATCCTTTTCTTGGCCCAATCCTTGAAAGAATAAGTTCCAGCTTGGGCCAGTCTCCTTGACTTTGGTTGTTGGTCCTTGGAAGCTTGTTCATCTCTTTTCCTTTTACAATTCCGTCGTTGTATCCTGGCGTATTTGCTCTGGGGAGGAGGTTGCTCTGCTGGGCGTTTGGTGGACTGGGCCCTTCGCTCCTGGGCCCTCGTTCGTTGCTGCTCCTGGTTCCTGCTGTATTCGGGACGTTGATTCTCAGGCTGCAATCGAGGCTGCTTTCTTCTCAGGCACCTGTCCGATGTTTCCGCAGTTCTCTTGGATACATTGGGCTTTCCTTGCCCATTCTGCTTTCGTCTCTTGGTTTGCTCGTAGGTCCGAGGTCTGCTCATCTGCATCGTCAGTCTTTCTTTTGAATCCACATTTTTGGTTCTTACTTCTACTTTGTTGAGGGGGAGCTTTCTTTTTCTGACTTTTCGATGCCGTTGTAGCTGGTTGCTGTTGTTTTCGCTGAAGTACATCTTCCGTGCTATTTGATTGCCTCGGATCCTGGAAAAAATCTTTAAACACTGGCATTTTATTTCGATTACAGTACAGCTTGATTTGATCCACATTCGCCGTGATTCTTTGCCCATCATTTCTTTTTAACATAACCACTGCCTGTGTAACTTTCTCAATTATGAAAGGGCCTTTAAAACGCGGAAAAAATTTTCCCACCTTTTCTTCTGGGGCATTTGACAAGTTATGTTTTATTTTCAGAACTTTATCTCCCACATTGTACTTGACCCCTCTTCTCTTTTCGTCATAATATAATTTTTGTTTTCTCTGGGCCATTTCTATATTTCCCGTCGCTTCCCGTATCAACTTTTGTATATCACTTATTTTAAATTCTTCTGCCCTTTCCTGGACAAAGAAAAGTTTATCTAAGGGTGTCAAAATTTTTCTTCCAAGAAACAGTTCAGCGGGTGTTTTTTGTGTAGTATCGTGTTTGGCGGTCCTAAGGGCAAATGCAAATTCATTTATATGGTTATCCCAGGTAGAGTGATAGTTTTTCACATAACTTCGAATTATTTTCACTACATTTCTATTAACCCGTTCCGCTATGTTTGACTGCGGACGATACGGGACCATCTTTAGATGACGTATGCCCAGTTTTGCACACATTTCCTCAAAAATATTACTAACAAACTGGGGACCATTATCGGAAATAACTTTTAGGGGCGCCCCGTATTTTAAAATATACTTATTTAGAATTGAATCTACTACAATTTTTGCAGACGCGCGTTTTAACGGAATCAACTCTAACCATTTGCTAAAATGGTCCACTATAACTAAAAGATATCGGCTTTTGTTAACTTTACTTCGAGGGTAAGGTCCAAGTAAATCGATGCCTATTATTTGATTTGGGAATTCTGATTTAATACTATTTAGGAACCCGGCTGGGCGGAAATTAACATAATTATTTAATTGACATGTTGGGCACGACTGGACATACGCCCTAGTAAACGTTTGCAGTTCTGGAAAGAAAACTGCCTCGCGAACTCTCTGAACAGTTTTTCTTATACCTAAATGAGCCGAAATGGCACAATCATGCAACTCTTCTAATACATTCAACCTCATGCTAGCTGGGATAACCGGTCTATATTCATGATTCTCATTAGTAGCTTTCGTATAGAATAACAGTCCGTCAATTAATTCGTAATTTTCGGCCCTATTTCTTATCGGCACAATATCCGGATGATTGAAATTCTCAGGGTCGGCCAAATAATTGTATATATTTTTGAACTCCGGATCTTTTTTGAGTTCGGCTATTACTGTTTCACGAGAATCTAATACTTTGGATGTTAACATGGCTATCTTGACTATATTTCCATTTTCATCTAAGTTAATTCTGTTTAAAGCATCTGCCACAACATTTTCTTTTCCCGGCGTATGTTTAATTATTAGGTTATATTCCTGTAATTTGAGAGCCCACCTTATTAATCTGGGTGATAATTTTTTTTCCAGAATAGAGTTTAGTGACCGCCGCGTGGTCGGTATATACAGTTACTGAAGAACTTCCAAAGAACTCACGAAATTTGTGTACTGCTGATAACACTGCGAGAGTTTCTCTTTCCGTTACCGAATAGTTTCTCTGAGTTTCATTTAATGTTCAACTGAAAGAGGCGACGGGTTGACCATTTTGGGAAAGCACTGCCCCAATCGCGAAATCTGAAGCGTCCGCTGAAATCTCTAATCCTTTATCCCCCTCTGGAAATTTAAAGACGGGAGCTTGAGTCAATGCGTCTTTCAGTTTTTAAAACGCCAAGTTGGCTTCTGCTGACCACGAAAACCTATCTTTCCTTTTTTTCAACTTTAGCAGCGGCTCAGCTAGTTTTGCAAAGTCTTTAATGAAGGACCGATAGTATGAACACATCCCAAGAAACGATGGTAATTTCTTCGCTGTTTTAGGAACAGGATAATTTTTAATAGCTATAATTTTTGACTGATCCGTTTCGATTCTCTTTTGGGAAATTTTAACTCCTAAATAAAGGATAATTTTTTAATGGCTATTATTTTTGATTGATCCCTTTCGATTCCCTTTTGGGAAATTTTAAATCCTAAATAGCGTAACTCTTTTGCGGGAAATTTACATTTGGACGCATTTATCTTTAAACCAGCTTCATTTAACAATGAAAACACTTTTTGTAAATCTTGTAAGTGTTGTTCTAGATTACTACTTGTAATTATAATATCGTCTAAATATATGAACGTGCTTTTACCAAGGACCGGTCTTAAGACGATGTCCATACATCTTTTGAACGTTGCCGGCACGCCGGATAAACCAAAAGGCATTCTAAGAAATGCGTACTTGCCAGACTTAGTTATGAACGCGGTTTTGTGGACGTCTTCGGGTTTTACCCCAGTCTGAAAAAAGCCACTCGTAAGATCTAACGTAGTCATGTATTTTGTAGACGAAATATTTCGAATTATTTCTTCGAATATCGGCAACGGATATACGGGATATTTTGTAACGGAATTTAACTTGCGATAATCTATAGCAAAACGCCACCGCTTCAGGTGCGTAATCGGATAATCATTATTTTTCCTACATAATACAATTAAGCTAGCATAACTGCTAGAAATTGGCGTGATGATTTTATTCTTTAACATATCTTTAATATGGTATTCAATTATTTCTTCTTTGACTTTGTCGTAGCGGTAGGGCTTTTGCCTAACTGGCTGAGCATCCCCCGTTTCAATGTTGTGATTAACGACCTGTGTGAAACCCGGTACATCACTAAATAAATTCGAAAAGTCACTTACCAGGCCCTGGATTTTTTCTTTTTCTTCTGCCGGTAGATGCTGCAGGTGCAGCTGCGGGGGCTTATCATCCTTGGTTTCTATTGGTTTCATATTTAACGTCAACTCTCCCCCTTTGAAATCAATTTTTGCTTCTGCCAAACTAATAAAGTCCACACCTAGAATAATACATGTTTGCAGGTTTCGCACAATATAAAATAAAAGTTTTACCTGCTCGTCGTTGATACGCACGAACAAGGGTACTTTGCCTAAACAGCTACACTTCTCCCCTTGGGCCGCTATGACATCCGTGTCTCTTGCACTAAAAATTCTGTAACGGCGAAAGTGCTTCTTGAAAAATCTTTCCGATATAAAGCTGCTTTGGGCTCCTGTATCTAAGAGAGCCGTCGCCGGTATGTTGTTAATTAGAACTTCAATCTTCGGTAAACTCAAATTCTTCACGACCACGGTGTTTAAATTGATTTTGGAAGGGTTTTGCGCTGCTTCGGACTTCTTCACCTTCCTTGAAGAAATCCATCTTAGTTTAAATTCTTCTTATTCTGGTTGCCCTCGGAATCTTTGCTTGTTCTTCTATTGAATTCCCTTCGTTCGCCGCTCGATTTAGGAGACACATCTTTCTTCGGCCATTGCTTCGCCTTATTCCCGTAACTTTGATTTTGCTTCTGCTGGGGTCTTGGCGAACTCCACTGACTTCTTCGCTCAAATTGGCGTCGTCGCTCGTTGTCGGCTGTTCTTCGGCTTTCAAATTGTACTGCGAGCTCAAATAATCTGTCTAACGTCGTTGGGTTTCTTAGCTCGATGAAATCTTGAACTTGGGGCAGTAGCCTAGGAAGTATAATTTGAATAATTTCAGGATCCGGGCGACTTCCATACAAAAGCTTGAAAACTTAAATTTTTCTCAAAATAAAATTGGACAAATCTTCTATTTTTTCTTGGTATCGACTAAAAAGTTCCGCTTCCAGTCTGGCTCGATCTCGTACTACAGGAAATGTTTTCACCAAGGAATTTTTGAAATTTTCATACCTATATGTGAGGCTTCCTGGTTCCCCCAAGAGATTCTTTACAATGCACTTGAATCAACTTTCCGCTTGGCCCTTCAATGCGCTGGTAGCAAGAGCGACTTTCTGAAATTCGTGAACTGGATATAGCATGAAGTGGGAGTCTAGCTTTTCCAGGAAATTAATTACGGCTGTCTTGCCGTCAAAACTTGCCGCTGGCTTCATGGCTGCTTGCATGGTTTGTACGATGTAGCTAAATCCTTCTAGGCCAGGAGGTGCTATCTCAGGGTTCTGGACAGGTACAGCAGGTATCTCAGGTTCGTCTTCTTGTCTTTGAGGCCATCCTCTTATTTTTCTTCGGGCGCCAGTGTCAGGACTGCGTAGATTTGGCAAACATCTTAAAGTAACTCCTTAAAGTCCTTAAGTCCTGATCTGGAACAGGGAGCTGAAATCAGCTATGTTCTGGTGTAGATACTGTGCTGAAGAATAACTGCTTGTTTAATAACTGGAAGGGATTTAAAATCCTCTTTTATTAAATCAATATTATTTACAATTTACTTCCCAACTCGGGAGGGATACAGAAAGTAAAAGACCACACTTGGGCCTAACTTAACAATCAGATAAATTTATACTAAAACTAAATAGAATTTTAATTAAATTTTGCTCACAGAGCTAATTAGCGGAGTTGTCCTCTAACTAAATGGTGCGTAGCAAGAAATACTAGCGCACTTCAATTTATCTCAATAAGCAATCACGTAGTAAGCACTATGGCTTAGAAATTATCTGCTAGCTGGTCAGGCGAACGTCGAACAGAATGACCGTGATCTGAGACTAAAAGCTCTCTCACACTGAGAGGTTTCTACCTCTGGTTTAAATAGTACTTGGATCTACTTCAAATTAGCATAAGCTGAAAACGCGCGCTTCTTCTGACGGGAAATTGAAACTGAGAAGAGATAGAAAGATTTAAATTAAAATAAAACTTTATTAGTTTAACTAAAACCTTACAAGGGGAAAACAATTTAATGGCTGTATGATTGTATATCTGAGATTGAGCAATTTACTGTTACGGGCTCCTTTAGTAATGTTTGTATATTTCAAGTTACGTACTTAAATTCCGTCCTGTTGCGGGTAAAAACAATTTCTAGATAGAATGACATCATCTACTATAATGGCTGCCCAGCGAACTACATTTTCTTTTCCTTTTCGTATTTTCAGCAAACAGCCTTTGGTTACCCTGATGATTTGTGTGAGCAATTTTCTACCATTCTGCAATAAACAAATTTAACTTTCGGTTTTAGACAGGGTGAAGCTAATTCGCTTTGGTAATCGGAATTAGTGTGTATAAAAGAATATATATAAATCTGTATATAGTAACCTTATTTCGCTTATAAACTGCAAAACCTTATCGATGCAGGAAGACATGAAATTTTGCTCCCTATAACATTTTTAGACAAGAAAGCTTTTATGGAAAATTCCCTCATAATGCCAATCATCCACTAAGAATAACGGATTTTAAACTATTTGTTAACTATCGAAAATGTATTTTCATTTTACTCCGATGGAAAATGCTACTTTCAGTCAATTAGGTTCTCACTGTAAAGAGAAAGTAAAATCCATAAAAGCAAAATAAATACATAAACTTTTCTTATCGAAATATCGCTTGGATATTGAATTTCAAAAGCATTCAAATAAACAGACATACCTCATCTTTATCCCGCGACGACATCCGCCTTATTCGTTTTCTTTTTCTACGCGCATAATGTTTTGGTGGCTTTTGTTCTTCAGTTTATTTTCTCTGAAAGCTTCCTAATTTAATCTAGGCAACTGCTCCCGAATGTAGAGAAAGGAAGTTCAATTGCCGAGTATATATCTCTCTTTCGGTTGCCGTTAACGTCCGTTAATAGTTACTTTTCGTAATGGTGCCTAATGTGAGTTTTGGGAGTGAGTCGACATTTGGAAAACAAAGATCGATGGAATGCGTCTATCTTTTGTTTTCTTTTATTTGGCTTCGTCGCAATTCAACATCCATAAACACTTTAATGATTGTCTTTTATGATGGCGAGGGATATAATTAGCAGTGCAAGGAATAGAGCTCCGATGTCGTCGATCTCCACCTTTAAAATAATTAACATTTTCTTTGAGTTTCAAAATATAGGTTGCCCATAAATTATCACTGCAACTTCAGAATTTCTTTCTTTAGACATTTTGATGCAGTTTGCTCCATATTTAAGAAAACAACTTTACGTTTTAATCTAATTATGTTACAGAGAACGAAATGAAATTTATGAAATTTGGTCTCTAAAGGAAGATTCTTACTTCATATCTTACCATTTAGAGTAAATTCATAATTCAAGACAGGAAGACTTTTGAATCAATACTAAAAACTACCACCAACTGTATAATTTTAAGTACGCAGAGTTTAGAGAGTCTGCGATGCTGACGATGTAACGCATCAGATATCTAAAGTAGGCTTCAGAATTAATTAAGATAGCTTATGCTAAGTATGGCGGGTAATATAATTTAGGTTTTATTATCTCTATGGAACTAAGAAGGTTACACAAACGTACTACTCCGTAAAAACAAAAAGGACAGTTTTATATCCCTCGTTCTACTGAGCCGATTCACGAAATTCAAATTGCGTTTTTCATTTCTCAAAAGCACCACTTAGGATATATATTAAATTTATAAATAGCATTGTTCTAATATAGGTATTTTGACACAAAATCGGACTTTTTCTGAAATGACATGGCAATTTTTTCCATATTTCAATTCTACGACTCACATTATGCCAAACTGCCAAGTTTTGTAAAAATCGCAAGAGTAGTTTTTAAAAAATTAGCTCTCAAAATTTTAGCTCTTCAGTGTAAATTCAATTTGGTATGTATTTATTAATATCTCTTTTTTTATGAAACTTATCTGATTCCTTCTTATACAGTTCGAAATTTAAGTTCATTCCAAATAAAATTCACCCATTTTTTATGATTTATCTTTAAAATTTGTATTTTAAAATAATTTTTATAAATTTTTTAAAAACATTTTTAATTATAACCTGTAAAATTTTTACAGTCGTCTTAAAGTAGGTGTATTTCTAAGCATACCTGCAAAAAATTATAGCTTTTCATTAAAAATTTCAGAAGATATACGTGAATTTATATATAAGCGCGTTTTGAAATTTGGCATATTTGTTGAAAGCGATAATAACGAAAATGTGGTTTACGCACTTTGTTAAAATTATTTGAAAGTAGAACGATGAGACTTTTTTCCCTCTCATCCACAATGTAAAAAGGCAGGAACGATGTGAACTTTTTTTCTCCGCTGCACAATGGAAGGGAAGGAAAATAGGTTGACACATATTAAGAAGTTCGCCGAGTGAATTATTCTTGGCTCAAACTGAAATAAATTCGCCGAGTTAAATTTATGAATTTCTCCGTAAATTTCGCACCAAATTTTGCAACATTTCATATTTAGGCATAATTTGAGTCGTAGAATGGAAATCAATTGCTATGTTATTTCAGAAAAAGTCCAATTTTGTGTCAAAATACCTATATTAGAACGAAGCTATATATAAATCTAATATATTCTAAGTCGCGCTTTCGAGACATGAAAAACGCAATTTCAATTTCGTCAATCGGTCCAGTAGAACGGGAAATATAGAACTGTCCTATTCCTGCCCCCCCCTTTTTTTTTTTTCAGCGTACATTGAAAAATTATTAGCAGGTAAATTATGCTAAAATAATCCTTTTACTGACCTGAAGTCACTTTACCAAGGAATATAATGATGTGGAAATCTAATAAGTTTCAGGCTAAAAGGGTAACTCTGAATAATGATAATAATAGTGGTAGTTATATATAAAATGGATGCTAAACACAAAGTTCTAAGGAAATATATCAAACCAGCTTATGCACATTCGATGATTGTGAAATCTGAATTGTTCTAAATTCATTTAATAGTAGAAGAACGTAAAGTTTGAATTTTCAGCTGTGCTAGAAGTGCTGACTTTGGGAATTATAGAACAGATATATGAGATATATCAGAGTTACAAGAAGACAAATATTGACTGATGCTCGTCAGTCTAGTATAAGTACTATTACCCAGATAGTTCTTTTTGATGTATCGAGGGCCACAGTATCCAAGGTTATATCTGTATGCTTATTCAAAGAGAATTTTACCCAGAATATATTAAACATTTTTCTGGAAATCAACATTTTTCTGAACTTACACATGTCTACCAAAAACTTAATGCTATGAGCTTCGTAGAGTTAATATTCGTAATCGAACAGCTACAGTAAAGCCATTGATAGCCAAGCCAATTTAGCCCAATAGCCAAGCCCTGGTTTCATTGGCGAACGAAGAGAGAAATGTGGGTAGTATACAATGCAAAATATGTATAATTCAGCAATGTGACTACAATCATCGTCTTCTCATTTCTGAATGAGTTTATCCCTTGGAAGGTCCTTCAGAGGCGCATGATCTGCACCGTCTCACTTTCAGACTGAAGAACTTAGGTAGAAGTTTCTGAAACCACTCATAGGTCACATGAAGACCTACTTATATTTTCTGAAGAATTAGGTCGATCCTATGTTCAAACAGTGTACTCTGAAGCTGATGTAGACAGTTCATCCATTCACATCGCATAAATAATAACACATTGGTTTTAAAAATATGAAATTACTTTAATCAGATTCCATTCCTGCGCGTTTTCCTGGGCTCAGCATAAAAGAAACGGTGTAGTGTACACTGGTGTGCAAAAATTAAGGACGAAGTGGAAAAATTAGCATATCAGCTGAACGAAGAGGCAGAGCGGACAGAAAGACCAATCAAGAGATTAAGTAAGGTGATGTACGGTAACACATGCGCAGATATGCAGGTAGACGTAATGGGGGAGTGTCTGAGTAGTATAAAGCATGTTGTCGGTGTAAGATCAGTATTTCTGGCAAAGAGATTGCACGCCGTATAGCAGTTAAAATCACACCGAGTTGCTGCCTCAGCGAGAAATGGCGAATAATCAATCTGTTAGACGACATCTGGATGCTTTTACCCGAGGTCGAATCATTGGGAAGTTGGAGAAAGGCCGCAGTGGGACAAGTGTGGTTGCAGAGTTCAAAGTTGCTCACAGCATCATTTTACGACTTTGGAGACAATTTCAAACTACAGGAACAGCTATCCGGGGGTTTAGTAGTGGTCGTCCACGAGGAACCACACCCGCAGATGACCGGTATATTGCCTTACAGGCCAGAAGAAACAGGCGGCGGACAGCGGGAGAAATCGCTAGACACACGACACAGGCGACTGGACGACCGATATCGCGTTTTACCGTGGCCAGAAGACTGCACGGTGGTGGTCTGTTTGCACGACGCCCTGTACGGTGTGTACATCTAACGCCTGCCCATCGGAGAAGGCGTTCTCTGTGGTGCCGAGAACACCGGAATTGGAGAGACAATGAATGGGGACGAGTACTCTTTACAGATGAGAGCAGATTTAGTCTGAGTTGCGATTCTAGACACATACACATCTCGACAGAGCGAGGAACATGTAATAACCCCTTCAACATCATCAAAAGGGACTGTTTTGGAGGTCGCGGAGTTCTCGTTCGAGCAGACATAATGCTTGGTAGCCGGACAGACCTTCATACCTCCCAAGGAGGTTCGTCACGTGGGACTGCTTTTGTAACGAGGTTCTTCTTCCTTACATGCGTCTTTTCACAAGGGCTATGGGTCCTCAGTTCCTCTTCATGGACGAAAACGCTCCACCTCATCGCACAGTTACTGTCGAAGAGCTGTTGGAGAAGGAAGATATTGAACACATGGATTGGCCTGCAAGGTCTCTGGATCTAAATCCCGTCAAGCATGTACGGAACTTACTAGAGAGACCCATGGCTGCACGTAACTTATCGCCAGTAACGATTCTGAAACTGCGATTGGTGCTACAAGAGGAACGAGCAGCAGTGTCTCAACAGCTCATTAACAACCACATATCCAGCATGCACAAATGATGTGAAACCTGCCTAGCAGTCAGGAGAGATCATATCCCCTATTAAAGACCGGATGTTTCTTGCTGGACACCCATCACAGGGATGTTTCGGCCTTCAGTCGCATTGCGCTCCATGCTACGTTTTCAATAAAGCTTCTTTTTATCCCTCTGATTTCACTTTTTGTAAGTGTTGCTTACATTACTCATGTCCTTACGTATTGGGGATCTTACGGTATTAAATGTGTTGATTTGGAAAGCTTTTGTACAAAGTTATATTGAAAAAAACGTCTCGTCCTTAATTTTTGCAGACCCGTTTATGCTAGTGGAACAGTGTTAAAAATGGTTTTTTCCTCTGTTGTTATGAAATTAAACAGCCATTCTTTTTCAAGAGGAATAAATAAAATACGTTTTATTATCACTACCAAGAATATTCGTTTCAGTATTGATCTCCAAAAGAGGGCTTACATATTATTAGAAAAGTATTACTATACAGATGCAAATGTTTCAGTTTCATTATCAACCGTCGTATATATTATGATTTCTGTAAAAATGATATTTAAGGGAATTTTTAAGTAACTAATAATTCTGTCATTTTTCAATGATGCAGCTTATAAGTTATATTTAGATACAAAACGAGTAAATAACACATGTATAATAATAACAGTAACAGAGAACTGAAACTTTCAAATTAAATATACATATATTATTTTTCTTAATACATTTTGTAGTTA
>KK115143.1:460125-473067 GCA_000611955.2 Stegodyphus mimosarum
AATGATAAATGAAATGATACAAAATTCTGTTTTAATTATATGTATATATATATATATATATATATATTTATATTTATCTCAAATATTAAAATTTACATTTAGTGTGTATGTTAAAATACTAAAAAATTATATAGACATGCCTGACTATAAAATATCTTAATCCACTAAAATATAATATATAACATTATCTTAGAAAATATCTCAGTAATATATCGTCTTATTTTAGAGAGTCTCCAGATAAATTTTTAGGGTTAATTGTTGATTTGAAAATTAAACACCTTTGAGAAAACAATGCTTTTAATAAACGTTATACATTAAAGCCTTTTACTGCACTTTTTAATATACGCATATAATTCGCATTACTTGGACGAAATAGTTTTAATTCCTTTATAATTTAATTTTCATAAACTTCACAAATTTTGGATATTTTTCTTAATGTTTGGGGTGTGTTAAATAAACTAATTTAAGGCCTTATTTTTCTCAAGTGTATATTTATAAATAAAATGCTATTATACTACGACTTTTGATCCAATACATAGATTTATACACATTTCCTTGATAACATAAGATATCGTCTAATAACTGAAACTGAAGAATAAATAGTAGGAACAGAAACATACATGAGACAGTAAATAATTTTGCACCAGAAACTGCGCTTTTAGTGAAATTCTCAAAAGTCACATTACAATCACTTTAGGGCTTCATATATCAAAATACATCAAATTAAAACGTATTTTAATCTTTTCTAACTTTTTATGAAGTAAAAATAAATATTTTCTCATCGGAAAATGTCATAAAGTCTTTCTCTGAATTTTTTTTCATTTACTACAATTAAATTACGGAATTTGTTATCAGGATTTATGGTCCAGCATATCTCCTATTTTTGGATTGTAAAATATATAGGAATTCATTTATAAAAGCGAAGTAGTATTTCAGTAAATTACTCACTTTAACTTCTTACAATAAATGAATTCCTCTTTGAGATATACAAGATAATAAGAAAACGCCGTATACCTCCGTTTTCTTTAAATATTAAAAAATATTAAACGATTTTCTAGTAGTCTATTAATATTTAATACATTCTATTAATATTTAATACATTATTTTCATTCTCTACTGCCTTAAAATAAAAATTAAATTAAATTCAGATTTCACTGCTTTAACCTAGTTCAATAGTTCACTATAGAGCATTCATTACACCAACTCGGCCAATGGTTACCGTTTTTAACTCCGCCTACGAAATCCCTCCCACTTTTCCGATTTGCGCTTTCTGGTGACATCTCAACAAGATGAAGCCTAATTTAACTGTTGCTTGTTGACAACTTAAACCTCGACAGTTCTGCCATTTCTAAGAAGGATTTAGTGAGTGAAGGGCATGATACCGTAAGCGTTAAAAACTTTTTTTCATATCTCTTCTTTTATATTAGTTTATTTTAATTTTAAGTAGTATATATTCATTTCTTTTTTCAGATGTACTTTTATTGATTATTTCAATTTTTAGCCATATTAATTGGTGCTTTAAGTACTTGATTTTAAAAATTAAAACAGCGAAAGAAGTTTTCCTCCTTTCTTTTCTTTTTTTCTTTTTTTTTAATTATAAGAGCAAAAGCCATTTCGTGGTTAGCATTTAATCATTTGAATTAAACAAATAAGAAATTATGATTTGAATATTTCAGTTAATGATATCTCAATATTTCACAAATTCATTTGATCCAAATGTCAGGAAACTGGCCGCTAAGATTATTCCAATTAAGCATATTTATTCCCTAGAGAAGGAGTTTAACTGAATCAGTCTTATATTATTCTTTTATATTTGGATTTGTGATTAATTATTCATAATTATTGTTTTTGTTGTTCTGCATAAAAACTTTTATGGACACGTTGTATATACACCGTGTCCAAACAAGTCACTATCTGGCCTTTTCGAAACCGTTGTTACAGAACATATACTTCTAGTTATTAAAACATTTTATTGACGCAAATATTTATATTTTGCCATTTTTAAATAAAAAAATATATAGGAATATTATTATTTTGTGTTCTTCTTCATAAAAATATTTATGGTTACGGTGTATGTACAACTTTATCCAAAAAAGTCATTATCCGGCCTTTACGAAACGGTTGGTAGAGAACATGCACTTGAACTTATAAAACTAATTTAAATGACGCAAATATTCCTGTTTTGACATTTTTAAATAAAAAAAAATGGGTTTTTTAAAATTACGAAATCTTAATTTTTTTACGTTTCCCTGGTCTCCACAACCATAGTTAGGAACTTATTATACTTCTTATAAAAAAGCTTAATTTAAAATTTTTACTCCTTTGCTACAAAAATTTGCTGAGATAATTCGTTTTAAAGGTGTACATCATATTCAATGGCTGCTCATAAAGTGAAGAGCGAAATGTTTGCATTTATACTCAACTAAAAATAAAATACTGGTTTAGGAAACGATTTCTGATGTTAGCAGATTAAGAGATGAGTAATGAGTATTTTTATGCATATTATTATCAAAACTATTGGTAAATATAATTATTTTTAAATTATAAATCTTTTTCACGGAAATACAGAATATAAGTTCTAAAAACACCTGACAGGTTTCAGTATTGTCATATTACCAATGTTATGTTTAGGGATTTTTTAACAAATTCTACTTTTAACCATACGTTAATTTAACTAACTTACATTCTCTATGTCACTGGTGCCGGGTTAAAATAAAAGGAATAAAACTCTAAGAAAGAAGAAACCTTGTCCTGTGAGGTGGAACTGGATATTGATCTGACTCAGTTAAATGAATAATTATGTAACTTAAAAGTAATTCAATTCAATAACCAAGATTCAAACTCAGTATTTCTATGACCTGAAAGTAGAGAAATAAATCTTCACTGATGCTTGGGCATAAAATCAAACTTATATTTTCCCCAAATACTGCAATACATATTCTATAAGAATGATGTCGCTCTCAAAAATACGGTTCCTTCAAATCACCATAATCTAAAGACACAATTATTTTCATAATTTTATTTAAAATAACAACATAAATAAATAAATCCGAATACTTCAGTTAATATTAAAAATAATCCTTCATAACAATCAATTTACATTTTGCGACACAACAGCACCCATGAACCGAAACAAAAATTGTACAATAAAACTTTAGTCCAGCAACATAATCAGTTACATTAACAGGCTGAATAGACTAACATTTTAATAATCAAATAGTATTTGGCATGAGATCAGTGATAAATATATTCACAAAAATTTCAAATTTACCTATAAAATTATCGGCAAGTTTAAAAAAAAACCCAAAAATTTAAATACAACTCAAAATATACCAGAAAAAAAACAGACAGCAAGAGTAAAGTGTCACCATTGCGCTTATTTCCTAACTTGGTAATAAAATTCGAATTAAATGCAAGTGTATAAATAATATATGGTTTAGATCCCTGTGTAACCAACAATAATTTGAGCCAGAAGAGCTTATAAATTAGTTAAATATTAAATTGAAACCGATGTTGAAGCATGCAGAGGGAAGTTCTAGAATCAGAATTCCATCATTTGACCAAAAATAAGCAGAAAGAATCTAGATCGCAACTAGAAGTATAAAAAGGGGAAAATTTTAACAAGCTTAGGTTGAAACCAGGGAATGAAGGTTCAGACCAGCCGAATAATTGCCCAAACACGAAGCAACTACCAAGCCAAGAAACTGAAACTGAAAAAGCTCTCAGAAGCGCACACAGTCACTAGCGTCAAACCAGTTAAATTAAATGCAAAAAGAAAATATATCTTTAAAGGGAATAAAAGTTCGCAAAGACTTCCAAACTGTACTCAGAATTTACAATTGAATCATTTAAATAAAATTCTCCGAGTTCTCAAAGAAATAAATCAAGACTGAATAGAAGTAAGTTAAAAGAATACAGGAATTCTCAAAAGAAACAAGAAATTTTTAAAAATAACCACAAATTTTGATTCTATGAAACACAATTAGTATCAAGATCCTCAGAAAAGATATGCACTGCAATTACAAAGAGCAGTCTTTAGTACCAAGTCAACTAAAATACAGAAATCGCACATGAATCATACAAACCTAAATTTAGAAACCCAGGCAGCAGTCTGTTAAATAACAAATAACGCCGAACAAAAATAAAAGGAATAAAACTCTAAGATAGAAAAAACTTTCTACTGTGAGGAGGAACTGGATATTAATCTAACTCTATTAAATAAATAATTGCATAACTTAAATGCAATTCAATTCAATATTTAAGATTCAAACTCAATTTCCATAACCCGAAAGCAAAGATAAATAATTCTTCGCTGATGCTTGGGCATAAAATCAAACTTATTTGTACAGACATTAGGATTTATTTGGAAGCAGGAGAGATGAAAAATGAATAGTGCCCTCGTTGGGAGTCGAACCACGGACCTTTTGAACACGAACCGAGCGTGCTGACCACTACACCACGAAGGCATGCTAAGAAGGCGGGAGAAATACCTTATAATATTTTCCCGAATAATACAATAGCAGTTCATTTAAATATCCCTTAATAATGACAGCTCTCTAAAAGTAGAATTACTTCAAGTGATCATAAACTAAATGCACAATTATTTTCGTAACTTCTTTAAAGATAGGAACACAAAGAAATGAATCCAAATAACCTCAATTAAAATTAATTTATATTAACAATAATTTAAATTTTGGGACAAAACACCCACCTCTAACCTTATTTGCATAAAATAAAGATATTTCTAGTTTAATGAATTCTTTGTAAATTTTTAGATTAGTATTCTAAAGTAATAAAACTACGTAGGAGTATTACTAATGTGTTTCTAAAATGTCAAAATTCTTCCGGCATACCGACGGTAACAATTTTGTAAACTAAACGCATTGCACAGTAGTAATCGCAAAGTAATATCACTAAATGGCATTTAAGAAGAGAAAAATCCTCCTCGAATTATTCTAATTTATTTATCAACTGACTCCTCAAGCCAGTATGATTACGTCAAAAATCTCAAATTTTGAAATTAAATATCTTGTTCAATTTTTACCGTAGGGGGTCGATATTTGTGTTTGTATTTTGATATATATTTGTGTTTTATTTTTCATAGTGAATATAACATTTTACTGAATATAATTATAAGCACCGAGAAAACGTATAAGTCAGATTTTATATTTAATACAAAATAACTTGGTATTTAAATTTAACAATACGAAAACTTGAATCTTTGTGTCATTCAAACGTTTTTGTAAATGGATGTATAAATCTAAAATCAACAGGTGGAAAATAAAGGCCAGCTAAAAACGTTTTACACATGGTGTGTGTATATAAATCTCTCTCTCTCTCTCTATATATATATATAAGATATAATAAAATACGATAGCTGCTTTAAAAACTAATTGGTGATCTCAAAATTAACATTCTAAATTTGGTGATCTCCCACTAAATTCTCTAAATCGAGATTTCGAGATTATTCTACGTTACGTAACGCTGCTTCAAAAATGCAACCAAAACGAATACTAATCAATCATAGCTTGTCTCTAGAATCGCATCCACTTTGGTATAAATACCCTGGCGAACTAATTACGTCAGCTTCTTTTCCTAGCTTCTGCCTTGCTAACAGCTCCACGCTTTGCTTCACCGTCTAAAAGGATGTCACCTATGTTAACCGGTGTATATGAGAAATTATTGTAATTGTTTATGATCAAAAAGTCTACTGTCTACGAAGAATGCTTCTAATGTGCCTGGAAATAAATATGGTAATTAGCTGAACTTGGATTGAATCAACATCTTCTTCCATTTTTCCACTCGACTATTGAAAGTTGCTAAAAGTACCGGTGTTAACTGCACATCAAAATATCCATCATCGGTCACGACGTCGACTGCAAATTGATTCCGCTCTTCTATACTTTTCCCGAAATTATTATTATTATATATATATACAGGATGGCCCAAGATAAACTGAACCCAAAGCAAGTGAAGTCTTCCACGTTCAGTTCACTTCTTGGACAACCTTATTTAATGTCATCTTATACTTCATGTGTTCTTCTTTGGGTTTAGTTTATCTTGGGCCACCCTGTATATATATGCTTATGTGGGATTATTAATTAATTTTTATCATTAAATTATTGTTAATTACTACATATGTTTCCTTATTGTTTCATTTTCTCGTACAATTGTTCTAACTGCCCTTTTCTTCTTTTTTTCCTTTTTCCTCCTTTTTTTTTTTTTTAAGAATAGCTATATACACTTAAATGGCAGAAGAAAACAGCTATATACATGCAAATCATAGTGATAAAAGGTTTGAGCACCCACCTTTTTATAACATTTTCAGGAAGTCACCCACAAATTTAAAACCACTTATGTTTTGTCCAAGATGAAATAATTAATCTCCAAAATGAGCAACCTTTTTTTAGTAGCTGCTCATTCAGTTCCCAGAAGGCTTGAATCGAGTTACTAAAAAGGGAAAAAAATAACTTAAAGTTGCATATTTGCTCTTTTCTTGAGTTCTTCACGTAAATGGGCAAATCTTTTAGTTTTGAACACATTAAAGCATAATGAATATTTTAGAAACTGATATTTCTCTTCACATGGATTTTACACACAGTTACTTTATTTTAATTTTTCAGGAAACACCCCGTTTACTACATCATTAAGACGTTTAATCTTTAATTTTTTGTTTTTAATCATTTCTGCATTTTATTTTCAGGAATTTTGTAATTGGAGGTCCGTATCTGAGGCAACCACACTTTACATATGCCTTGTTTATTGTGCAACATCTCTTGAGATTAGGGAAAAGGAATTTCTTGTTATTCTTAGAAATGGATTATTCAAGAAGTTTGTCTGTCTTATAAACTGAATTTCTTCTTAATGGTTCTTAAGTTATTCAAAATCTATTTCTCATATGCATGAGTATCACGGGAGAAATTTCTTCATTACTCAATTTTCTGGAATTTGAATTCATGTTCTCAATATGACTTTCCCATTTTTGTTTCGCAACATGATAATGATATTATATTTTCAAGTTCCTATTATACACTCACGTTTGTGAAAATTGCAACACCATGAAGGACTTACGCGAGTGAGCTGAAATTTTCAGGAAATGCAAAGTAGCGCATGATATGCAAATGATTAGAATTGCAAATCCGTAGCGCATGCGTATGCTGAGCAGCGCCCTCTGAACGGCTGATGGATCCGAATAAATAGACGGCTGTAGCGAGGCGTGTATGGTTATCGGTGGTTATCTGCTAGTGGTAAACGTTAACTCAATCTGTACTTATGCCTCGTCGACGAAAGAGAGCGAGATTTGAACAACTTACAGAGTTTGAACGAGGGAGAATCATCGGCCTTCGTGAAGCTGGATTGTCGTATCGTGCAGTAGCCTCTCGTGTGCAGCGTAACAGCAGCACAGTGATGCGCGTTTGGAAGCAGTGGACGGACGAGTGTCGGACAACTCGGAAATCCGGGAGTGGACCCCGAAATGTGACGTCAGCTCGCGATGATAGACACCTGGTCCGCATGGCGCGGACGGACCGTACAGCTTCCTCTAGACAATTGGCAGCACTGTGGTCAATAGCTACAGGTGTTTCATTGTGTGCTTCATCAATTCGTAGACGTCTGCTGCAGTGTGGACTGCGCGCACGGACTCCTTTATACAGGATCCCCCTAACGCACGACCATCGCCGCCTGCGGCTACAATGGGCCAATCAGCATAGAGACTGGCGTGCTGATTGGCAGCATGTCGTGTTTTCTGACGAATCCCGCTTTAATTTGTGGTACCATGATGGCCGCATTCGTGTCAGACGCTATGCCGGTGAACGCCACCTTCCGGAGTGCATTATCGAACGCCACAGTGGACGAACACCCGGAGTTATGGTCTGGGGCGCCATAGCATATCATAGACGATCTCAATTGCTACGAATTGTGGGCAATCTGAACAGCAACCGGTATATCCGTGAAGTTCTACAGCCCGAAGCTGTTCCCTTCCTTCAAAGCTTGCCAGGCGCTGTATTTCAACAGGACAATGCCCGCCCTCATACTGCTCGGATTGTTAAATCCTTCTTTGCAGCGCAGCAGGTACAGCTTCTTCCTTGGCCTGCGTGTTCCCCGGATATGTCGCCAATTGAACATGTGTGGGATGTCATTGGTCGGCGTCTTGCTCGTGATCCTCGTCCTGTTGCGTCTGCAGACGAACTTTGGGTACGCGTACAAACGATATGGAATGCTCTTCCTCAGTCAGACATTCAAACTTTGTTTGACTCCATGCCACGTCGTGTAGCAGCACTTATTGCGGCGCGTGGTGGCCACACAAAATACTGATTCTGATCTCTTGTTCTTGTTTGTTTGCTTTGAACATTTAATCATTTATTTGTACCACTACCACTCAACTGTGTATTAAATTGCATTCAATTATGACGATTCCTTCTTGGTGTTGCAATTTTCACAAACGTGAGTGTATTACATTATTTAAACGTAGTTAAGCATAACAGAAATATGCTTTGCTCAGTATGCAGAGCATTCAAACTAAACTGGCTTTTGGTAATTTTTGTAGCGACTGGTTTAGATCTGTTCAAATTTAATTTATTTAATTAAAATGCTTTAGAGTCTGCACGAACGTAATAATCGTATTTCCTTGCCTGTCTCCCCTTTTTTACTAATTTTAACGTTCGAAAATCGAGAGGAAAAAATCGTGTTTTTACTTTAATGTCCGAAGAACGGGTTTACAGAAAGCACACAACAAACAGAGGCAAACTGCAGGCAACTACCACAATATTATTTCCTTAAAAGAAACCTGCATCGCAATAAGAATACATAACAATATTACAATATCTAATAAGATACTTTCACTTCTATTTCTCAGTAACTTCTATCTCGTCCATTGTTATTGTTGTGCCTACAACACCCTAGGCCTGAAATCATCCATAAAGAATTAGAGAATATTAACGCACACATGACACGGGAAAGTCGTACACTGAATGTCAATTCATTTTTGCTTCTCTGTGATTAGTTGGTTCTTGAGTTATGTTGGCATAAGCTCAACAGTTGGAAGGGAAAGCGTCGGTGTGATGTTCGCAGGTAATCTGCAAGTGTTTGTTTTGTTAGTAAGAAGAAAACAATCACTAACTGGGTGAACCCATTTTAAAATTTAAGGGAGCCCGTTCTCTGAAAGCATTGAAGAAGGGAACATTACACGAATAAAATTTTCAAAAGTTAGCGCTAAAAAGCTAGAAGGAGAAATACCCGAGTAAACATACTAGAAGAAATTTGTAGTAATGTTTAAGGAAAGCTACTGCGATTACGATAGTTTAAAAGCATTTCTCTTTATGCATTCAGTGATCATTGAATATTCAGTGAGGAATATTTATTTAAAAATGGAAGCGTTTACGGTCACAAATTGTGTACTTTTATTACAGCAGAAAGGAATACGAAGGACGGGGGAAAAACAACTCAACGATTTTTTCAGTTAGCTTCATGCAGGAGAAGAATGAACTACATTCTCCACACTTACTCGTCTAGATATCGAATTTACTCGGTATACCGCCCCCCCCCCGTTTTTCACAAATTTTACCGCGAATTTCATACCAATTTCATACCGCGGATATCATACTAATGATTAATTTTCAAAGTACGGTAAGAACATAACAAATGAAAACATTTCTTGAACAAATTATGGATAACTCTTATAGTCTTATTTACTTAATAAAAATCTACATTCCAGTAAAAATACATAGTAATATTAACACTACAGAATCTAACAAGATATCTTCATTTCGACTTCCCTGTATCTTGAATTTCGTTCGCTTTTATTGTTACCCGCTCTCCCTGAGCCTCGAATTTATCCCTAAAGCTATGAAGTACCGGAGCCGGGCTCCGGTGGGCGGCGCAATTTAAGCTTTGCGTGGAGGGATACTTAAGGATTATTGTCTACAATTTATACCTTACGTGGATAAAGCCACGAAACCATCTTCTGTGCTCCATTTTACCGGTGGAACGGCACTGTTAATCTAATCAGAAGTATAATTATCATTATTTTGCTGTCTTAACGCAGTTGGGTTCTTAACTAAATTTACTGTCAAAATTCAAATTCATTTAAAATTTCTGTTGTGAAAAGCAACTTTGCCTAATTTAATTCTGTAACTACTATTATGAATTTATCATGGTCGCACATAATCCGTTCTAACATAATAAAATTTACATTTTAGTAGAGTAAATTTTAATAGTGTTTTAAAATTGAAGTTAATGGTTAAGTTTATTAGAAACCAACGTGTTAACCGAGAAGAAGTGGCTAGCTTTGGCGCTAATTATATCGGAAGGAAAATGTTTGATTCCGGTAACAAATGGCAATCTACTTGCTCCAAACCAGTTGCCGACTCGCATTCCCATCGATTCAATATCTGTCCAACATTCTCTCCGATTTATTTGAATAAAACTTCATTTCGTGCAAACTAGAGCATTGACGGCAACATATTATACTCTTGTAAAAATTAATAACATCATCTTCATTATTTGGTAGATACCGTAGTGCCATGATTGAACAATAAAAATTGAAAAAAAAAACTTTTAGAACTTTTTTTCCTTTAAAACTGCATTTTATAATCGTTCTTAAAACTTAGCTAGGTCAATAGCTAGAGATGCAATACAGCTGAATTTTGTTATGGGGCCAAAATTTGCAACTATTTACTCTTTTCTGGAGAATTTTGGCTTTCTCGCCGTTAACACATAAGTATCGTTATTATTTTAACAAATTATACTCTCTTTTCTTATTTATAGACTTTTTAATACTATTAAATATTTTTACACACAGAGTATCAGGAATTGAAACGCAGTATATTTTCAAGCATATGAAAAGCTTAAGTGTAGCGAAAGAAATGAAATGTGCATTACGTGAAAACTGATTTTGCTGATATTCACTTCGAGCCCGTATTTCATGAAAGAATAGCTGCCACAGCCTCAGAGATTTCAGACTTTTCTTTCCACTCCAGTTTTTAGACAGTGCATCCAAGGAAAAGGTCTAAGGGTCTCCCACTCCACTCCCCTACCACCACACCACACGAGAAGACTTTCGTCTTGCCATATATTTAAAGTGCCCTCAGACGCAAAGACGCTATACATTTACAAACATTCATGTCTTCTCCGGGATTCGAAGTCAGGCCATTTGATACGGCAGTCAGAGTCATAAAGCACTATCCTGTGTATGCAACAGTGGAAAATTGATAACAAATTCAAAGGCGAAAATTTCTCATACCTTAGACTCAGTAGATGCATTATTCTGTCTTCTGCAAACAGACAGAATTTACTCACAGTTTTAAGAGACAGCTTAAAAAATTGCTATAAAAACTAAATTATAAAAGCGAATTCAAACTGAAGTAGTTTTTATTAGTACTGATTTCAAACTCGCAGATGTAATGATTAAATCAAATGAATTTTGTTTACTGTTTGATGTATAGTCGCCTGTTAATGGAAATAATATATAAGAACTGTGTAGAGACATTAGGTTATTTCGAAGCAAGAGACATGAAAAATTAGCAATGCCCTCGCTGGGATTTGAACCTTGGACTTCTCGAATACGCGCCGAGTGTGCTGGCCATTACACCACGAAGACATGCTAACAAGGCAGGAGAAATACCTTACATACACCTCCTTTTAAAGGGCGATTGGGGATTAGGGGACCCAATCGCCAAATCATGGTGGTGAAGAATCATCATCCACCACTTTTTCTAGCTCGGGCGTCACTTTAGAGACATTAGGTTATTTTGAAGCAGGTGCCATGAAAAATGAGCATGCCCTCGCGGGACTCGAAGTTCGGACCTCTCTAATACGCGCCGAGTGTGCTGGACATTGCACCACAAAGGCATGCTAAGAAGGCGAGAGAAATACCTTATGACGGTATTGGATTTTTTTTTTAATTATATTGGTACAGTTGGTTTTTAAAGTACGGTATTGGATTTTTTTAATCATACTGCTACAGTTGGTTTTTAGACTTTTTTATTAAGTTAATAAAAATTACGAAACAAGATATAATATATAATCTGTTATAATCAATAAAGCTTGTAAAATACCTCAAAGTACAAGCTTTAATGTTCTAGTTACGCTTTCTTGCTAATTCTCTTATTTCTAAGAAACTTTCTCAGAAATTGTTTGAGGTCTAAATTAAACTCCCTTCCTCTCCTGAAGATGCGTATTATCTTAAAGAAACAAAAGCCTATGCGCCTTGAAATCACGGTTAATTGATTGATCTTCAATGCTTTTTGTGCTAGCACGACTTTCCTGCCAAGATGGTCTTTTGATATCTCGCTGCTGTCTCATTTTTGTATGGGACTAGCTAAAGATTTTCACTTAAATCAGACTTTGTCTCTCTGACTGAAGATGATTTCCTTTGACTGTGAATAGTTACTTGGATTCCCAGGTAAGTCGTCATACTATAAATTTTTAATAAGAATGGATGAAGAAAAGCTACCCATTTTTTTTGGATTCCAACAGTGTCTAAGGGGCTAGCAAATCGAGAGCTCGTCTCGTGTTTATTCTTGCAGAATGCGCAAGTTTTCTCTTTTTTTTCTCATACTTAACGTGATTATGAATCAATATTCTTTAACCCATTCCTCTACGTAAGCATGCCTCTTTTCCTAGACTTCGGTGTTTTACCTTAATTAAATCAATCCATCACGGTTTGTATTTCTTTGAGAAATATTTTAGCATACTGCTGAATTTTCATAAAAATTTAGTATTTACAAATGACCTCATACAACTTTTAGCATTTTACTTTTTTTATTAAATAACTAAGTTTAATACAAATTTCAAGATGAATAAAAATTAATTTGTTAGATTGATATAGATTGCTTCATTACCAATTACTGGCTATAAAATATCTCAGTGTACTCTAAGTTGTTACACGCTGAAGCGCTTTTAAAACCATGCATATTCAAAATAATATCTTGACCAGACGTAGTA
>KK115143.1:473288-521497 GCA_000611955.2 Stegodyphus mimosarum
ATAAAAGTTTCAAATTAAGATAATAAACTTTTATAATAATTTTATTATGTTACATTATATTAATGTTATTTTTTTTAACAGTTTTTGTTTCAGGTTTGAAATGTGAACTTCCTGTTACACATTGCTAACGCCTTCCTTGATTTAATTTTTATTTCTTTATGTGTATGTATTAAGGAGATTTCAAAGAGATTACATAACAGAATATACCTTGAATGGATGGTCATAGATGCACAGTTCCAATTAAAGAGAAGATCCAAATAAATTAGATCTTCAGACTGCTATAATTTTAGTCACATGACATATTTTACTAAAAATACAGAAGGTTTAAACTTTTACACCGTATTCTTAGGAAACCAATACCAGTAAAGAAACTATATTTTGATAGCGAAAATATCAAAAGAAAAGAAAAAGAATTCTCATATGATCTGAAATATGCGAAGTTTCACAAATTATAAATTTTGGGGCTTACATACATACGAAAAATTCTAAAGTTATGTTTTCGGATGCAGATTCCTAAAGCATGGCGTAGAATTGCAGAATGTGAATTCCTCGTATTCATCTTCTAAAATTTTTCGTAAAAATGATAACCTTTTTTTTGAAAACTCACCTAACATATTTAAAATTGTTTCGCACCAAAATTAACTTATTCTACTTTTCCACTTCATTTGATGAAGATGGTTTAGTAAATATAATGTTGACAACATTTTTGCGGTCAGTTTTGCAGTTTTGCAGTCTTTAATAGCATAAGGAATGACTTGTTACTTTTCAGCAGCATACGCTAAAATTTAATAGCATTAGGAATGAGGAATCTCTAATAGCATCATATTCAGTTAGTTATTCACTGAAAGTCTTTCTGCTTAGGCAGAAAGAAGTTCGAAGAGGGTTTATTTAGAAAACCAGTATATTTGCTTCATGAACGGTGAAAATTACTAAATTATTCTGATAAACTACCTGGTACTGAGGGTAATCAAAACTATATCAATCTTCCGAGTCTTAAGTGATACGTTTGCCACCCTGATCGGTACAGTGATTAACGTTGCTGACTGCCGTATCAATGGGCCGGGGCTCTAATCTTGGAGCTCTTGCCAATAGCTGAATGGTCAAGACCACTGAATGCTAGTAGTTTGACATGGGTTCGAATACAGGCGAACATGCCAGCTGCCCACTTAAGGTGGGTTCGATTCCAGGCGAAGGGTCTAGCTGCGTGGGCGTTTTCGTGGTTTTCTCCATGTGTAACTTGTATACGAGCGAGTGTCCCTTAGAATGTCCTCCACGAAAACATCCCTCCTCTTAGCCAGATCGCCCTCTTCTAATAACCATAACCATCGAATCCCGGACAAGGCTTGGATTTCACTGGAATCAAGGATATAGGACCTTCAATTCAAAAGATATTCAGCCTTTTGATCTTTTGGAAACATATTACAAATAGCTCTTAATTGCTTTCAGTAACTTTCAAACAGGTGTTTTAACGTGTGACTACATTTTACTTTTATCTTTCTGGATGTGCAATGTTTAATCTTACATTTAAGCGTTTAAGTAATGTTCATTTCAAACAACAGGGATAAAACATGGTGCCATATTTACGTTTTGAACTGCTTTTAACACATGATGATATTACACCATGCCGCAAAACTTTAGTCTAATTTTAAAAACTGTAAAAGAAACTAAGTAATTTCTAGAGATGTATTTGAATAGCCTAGACACAAAATTTTATTTATATATTTATAATTTCTAATAATAACTTATTCATATTAACATGGTTACATATTGTGATAACATGGTAATAAAATGGGCACTTAGTTCATTAAAGTTACAAAGATCGACGAATATTAAGCAAACGCGTACAATAGGAACACTTAAGTGTGCTTCCCATAAAAAGCCGAAGGAAAGCAGCTAAATTCGGGGTATTTTACTTACCAAACACTTTTGAGATATTATTTTTATACTTATAATTCAGAGGAGCTTGCGAAGTGTAGTTTACCAACTCTGAAATACATTAAAATACTCAAATTTCTTTCAATTATTGCTTTTTTCATCTTTGTTCCTTTAGCGGCAGAGCGGTAAAGCCACTGAACAATGTCGTAGGTAGTTCATTCTGGGTCATATCCTGCCGCATGGAATGTTTTTGTGTTTTTTCCCATGCGTAACGTGGATACGAGCCAGTATCCTTTAAAAAGACGACAATATCCTTTAAAAAGCTTTATAAAGGTTTCCCTCCTCATAAGCAGATAGCCTTTGAATTGCTTTGTCTCAGTCAATTCACCTAACCTTATCAATTAGCCTATTTTGAGCTCTTCCGCTCACATTTTCATTACCCGTATTTTTTGCAAAGAAAGTATCATAGCATAAAATATGGCGTCGCTAGCCAAACGAATAATTCCTTAAAAAAGTGCTTCTCCCAGTTCCATTCCTTTATTTAAGTAAGGTGCAGTGCTTCATTGCCTATGCCAATTAGCGGTAAGGGAATGAAGCGCGGAATACTGACAATTCACCCCAGTTCTAATTCTCGGCATTTTAATAGGTTGGTTGCTTGATGCTTAGTTATGTCTACCACTGTAACTAAAATGCAGGCCAGTTTTCCTTTCAAAATACTTCTGCATAGGCAGGTTGCTCTCAAATGCATTACCATAAATAAATATCCAGAGAACTGGCTGTTCTCTCCAGAATGCACTAATACCCAGGAGAAACTCATCTCCCGCATCGGCTGCATTTCAGCAGTGTATTATAGTTCCTACACACGAATTCAGCGAAGGAAGCTCGTCTCCAGCAATTTTCAGTTTTTGACAGAACTCATAATTCTAGCCGGAGTTCAGAATCAGCTGGCTTTGTTATGAAACTGAATAGCAATATTAGCAGAAAATTATATTATTCACTCAACATTCCTCTTATTAACGATGGCCCACCAGCTTCTGAGCGACAGAGTTGCTAACACTGATAGTTCTAGCCAGGTTCGAATCCCGGCGAGTAAGTTGATTGCATGATATTTTTTTTGTGGTCTCCCCGTGTAGAACATGGATACGAGCCATTTTACCTTAAAACGTCCTCCACGAACGCATCCCTCCTCTTAGGCAGAGAGCCTTCATGTGCTTTAGTGTATTCAAATAACCTAACATAACAAAACTTTTAAGTGATACTAGGTACTGAATTTGTGGTTTATTTCCTCGAGAAGAAGCAAAATATGTGGAGAAATCTGCAAAACTAGGAATGGAATTTATTATTTTAATTATAGATAGCTGCCTGTCTAAGAGGGGATGACTTCGTGGAGGACATTTTGAGGAAAATAGTGCGCACCAGCGCCTGAGCGGGAAAGTCGCTGAACCCTGGTAGTTCAACATGAGTTCTATTCCTAGCAAACGGACTGACTGGATGGGAGGTTTCGAGATTTTTCCCATACGTAACGTGGATACGAGCCAGTTTCCCTTTAAAAGTTTCTCCACGAAGACATCTCTCCCCGCAAATAGCCCTGTAGTTGTTTTCGCTTAATCAATTAACCTAACCTAACCTTTTAAGGGAAACTGGTTCCTAATCGCGTTACGCATGGGAGAAAGCACAAAAACTCCTATGCACCTAGCCCTTTCGCCGGGATTTGACTTCGGGTCGAAATGCTACCTCATCAGCGATTTTACCACTCGCGGCTGATGGGCTTCAGAAGCTATGGAAGGAGCATTTCAAGCTGAAATGTGTTTTTTTTTTTTTTTTCAGGAAGTGAAATGTTTATGTGCTGCACCCATCGCGCGAATAAAATTAAAAATATGTTAGAAGTAAAAAATGCATTGGCAATTTAATTTGATCGTGAAAAAAATTTCTCAAAATATTTACTTTTCTTTTAGACGTGTCTTTCTATAGTTAATATGCACATTTTCCATTTAACTTTTGATTTTGGGTATATTTATTTTAATTCACAACTTACCTGTTAAACATAATTTCAGCGTACTTTATTTATATTTTATTTTATTCTTTACATTTTACACTTGGTTATTTTATTTTTATTTAGTTTTTGTTCACTATTTCTGACTTCTTCTGTAAGGTTCTGGCACTTTTAGATATAAAGCCTCGCATGTAGGAGAAAAGTCCTCGGAAATAAATTATAGGCTACTTATATATGTAGTTATGGTATTTTAGGGTGCACTAAGGTAATCTTGTTGCAATAACACTAAGGTAGTAAAGTTATACAGCATATAAGAATTTTGTTTCGGGAGATACCGAAAGCCATCCTCGTTGCTAAGAAAAATCAAGAACAGAAATGCCACGAGTAAACATACGTACGATACGACTATTAATCGATAGTGATAACGGCACTGTCTCATATCGTGGTACATCCCAATAAGTAATTGTGTTTTTCCAAACAAGAGCAAATTGCAATAAACATAATAAGAACCTCATTTTATTATTATTATTATTATCATCATCATTATCATTATTTATTTACTTAATAATTCGAAACCTTCGCTTATAAAATGTTCATTTCTTTACACGAATCATTCAATCGTCTTTGAACGAATTTTAAAATGTTTGGCTTTTTGACAAGAACGCAAATCGAAGTCATGCGTGCGAATTTATATATATGAAATTTAAGTTATTAGATACAGAAAAGCTATGTATATGTTGCAAAGGAGCAGATATTGATCTTTACTGTATAGAACGTAGTTCAGGGTGTTTTATATCTACATAATTGTTATTGATACTGCTACGAAGATAAAACTCATAAATATTACAATTTTGAATCTAGTATGTTTTCGTGCTACTAGTCAAAATGTATTTGAATAAAATGTGCATTACATTGACTGAGGAATATTTGTGAAGTTTAGCGAGTGAATAAATAAGTTTAGCCCACTACAATCCTAGTTCTTTTATTTACACAATTGACTATAGCAAAGCAAAGGTGCAAAGGTAGATGGATGCCTTCGTTGAGAATTTTCGATGGGATACTGGCTCATGTTTACGTTACATAAGACAGAGTCCTCAAGTGTATTTCTGCAGCCAACTATTCTTAGAAATTCAAAGCTGTAATGCACTTACAATGTTTAGCGATATTATCCACTTGGTCACCCTGTCCATAGATTACCTTAATTTTTTTTAATTCAGAAAACCCAATAAAAACAATATTTAGATTTTAACCGCTTTCTAATCCATGTACTAGAAGGATATGTTTTCTGCATGCATTTAGACACACCTATAAGCGATAGTTAAATAAAATATGAATAAACGTGTTAGAATATAAAAAAATGGTTTGCAAGCGGGGACTTAGACGTATCCTCCATGTTTGTATTATACCTCCGTAATTTCCAGTATGTTCCCTCTCCATGATTGCAAAAAAAGTTTGAAACTGAACTAAATTCTTAATTCAGGCTATATTTTACCAAACTCCATTTCAGTGTTCTGGAAATTATTCTGAAATTTCTGCAATATGTGTTTATACGAGTAGTTTTTTAATCACATTTTGTTCGCCTAAAAAAGTTTGATTTCATTATGAAAGACACTGGTGGCCATTAAATTTTTATGTTTTATCGTTGTCAGTGTTAAAAAATTTATTTTTCAGGTTTCTTATAATATAAATATATAGAATTATTAAACCTTTAGGCATGTTCGAAAAACAGAATATATTATGATAAATACGGTATACGACCATAATGATCATAGTCACCGCGCTATTCAGTGAGGCATAGAATCAAAGGAGACACTGGATGGCATTCTGAGGTTTGGGTCCGAGAAACTGTAAATTGTTGTCCGAGTTCATACGTTGTTAAGCCTGGCAGTCTTTGTCGTGTCAGTGAACGCACAAGTCAAAACCATAACCTACTATGCATCGAAGATGTTTCTGGCTTGAATGTGATGTGTAATTGCACATTATGAAGTTAAAAGGTGATTCTAGCGTCCTCTTGAAGATATGGGACATGCATAGGTCCTAATATGCTATCTATAATGTAACGCTGACTAGTCGAACTGTCAGATATGTACACTCACGTTTGTGAAAATTGCAACACCAAGAAGGAATCGTCATAATTGAATGCAATTTAATACACAGTTGAGTGGCAGTGGTACAAATAAATGATTAAATGTTCAAAGCAAACAAACAAGAACAAGAGATCAGAATCAGTATTTTGTGTGGCCACCACGCGCCGCAATAAGTGCTGCTACACGACGTGGCATGGAGTCAAACAAAGTTTGAATGTCTGACTGAGGAAGAGCATTCCATATCGTTTGTACGCGTACCCAAAGTTCGTCTGCAGACGCAACAGGACGAGGATCACGAGCAAGACGCCGACCAATGACATCCCACACATGTTCAATTGGCGACATATCCGGGGAACACGCAGGCCAAGGAAGAAGCTGTACCTGCTGCGCTGCAAAGAAGGATTTAACAATCCGAGCAGTATGAGGGCGGGCATTGTCCTGTTGAAATACAGCGCCTGGCAAGCTTTGAAGGAAGGGAACAGCTTCGGGCTGTAGAACTTCACGGATATACCGGTTGCTGTTCAGATTGCCCACAATTCGTAGCAATTGAGATCGTCTATGATATGCTATGGCGCCCCAGACCATAACTCCGGGTGTTCGTCCACTGTGGCGTTCGATAATGCACTCCGGAAGGTGGCGTTCACCGGCATAGCGTCTGACACGAATGCGGCCATCATGGTACCACAAATTAAAGCGGGATTCGTCAGAAAACACGACATGCTGCCAATCAGCACGCCAGTCTCTATGCTGATTGGCCCATTGTAGCCGCAGGCGGCGATGGTCGTGCGTTAGGGGGATCCTGTATAAAGGAGTCCGTGCGCGCAGTCCACACTGCAGCAGACGTCTACGAATTGATGAAGCACACAATGAAACACCTGTAGCTATTGACCACAGTGCTGCCAATTGTCTAGAGGAAGCTGTACGGTCCGTCCGCGCCATGCGGACCAGGTGTCTATCATCGCGAGCTGACGTCACATTTCGGGGTCCACTCCCGGATTTCCGAGTTGTCCGACACTCGTCCGTCCACTGCTTCCAAACGCGCATCACTGTGCTGCTGTTACGCTGCACACGAGAGGCTACTGCACGATACGACAATCCAGCTTCACGAAGGCCGATGATTCTCCCTCGTTCAAACTCTGTAAGTTGTTCAAATCTCGCTCTCTTTCGTCGACGAGGCATAAGTACAGATTGAGTTAACGTTTACCACTAGCAGATAACCACCGATAACCATACACGCCTCGCTACAGCCGTCTATTTATTCGGATCCATCAGCCGTTCAGAGGGCGCTGCTCAGCATACGCATGCGCTACGGATTTGCAATTCTAATCATTTGCATATCATGCGCTACTTTGCATTTCCTGAAAATTTCAGCTCACTCGCGTAAGTCCTTCATGGTGTTGCAATTTTCACAAACGTGAGTGTATATTAGTCGCAAGCGAGACACGTTTCGAGTCGCGTTCTTTGCCATAGTCCCTAGTGGTAGATCAGTATGACGACGCATAAGACAGAAATCTCAAGAAGTGTTTCCCAGATTAGGGCCATACGCATACACGTTCGTCATTATGTTGCATGCAGACGCAAGAATCACCTTAAAGGACGATGTTACACCATTCGTGAATTTTTTTGCATCGTTCAATGTACCACGGTTAAACGCAGACATGCGAACACCTTTATAGGTAGGCAAAACAATGACTTCCCTGCAAATTAGTCTGTATTGCTCAAGACGACACCTCACCATATGTGCAGATACTTCTTGCCTTGTTTCGTACTATGTTCCCTGTGATAGGGGAAGCGAAGCAGTTGTATTGTGCGTATGGGTCATTCGAGTGTGCGTTCTCTTGGGCATTGATACGTCGAAGTCGTTGTGAGCCTTTGTTTCGCACCGTCCGTTTTTCCTGAACTTGTCTGTTCCGCATTCACAAGCTAGTGGTTTGAATTGGACTAACACGAGTGGTACGATAATTGAAGTCAAGATACACTATCTTTGTCCTTTGATTAAAGTGCAGAGTTATTGGGTTTTTTGAAGCAGGAGACGTGAAAAATGTGCAATGCCCTCGCCGGGACTCGAACCAGAACCTCTCGAGTACGCGCCGCGTGTGCTACAGTTGCAACACGAAGGCATGCTGGAAGGAGGAAGGAAATACCTTATAAAATTATGACATATATCGCTTCGGTTCCGTTTTCTTACTCAACGGTCGCTTTGACGTTTAGGTTTACAAAACAAACAAAAAACCGTACGAGAACTCGCCCTCTTTTCTTTTCTTTTAAATTGATTTTAGATGGCATTACAAGTGTGCTTATTGCTTTCATGTGCCTTGCTTGCTATTCATTTTCATGTCCTACAGTTTTCTATATATGACACAAATTTCTCATTGATCGTCTGATTTCTTTACTATAGCCTCTGGCGTACTTTACAAAGGCTAATGCTGTAAAGTAATGTAAATGTTGCATTTTATTGCTCTCTGCTTTTTATTATTTTGTATTTTAGTACGTTTGTTTTTAATTATTTATTATTAATTATTATTTTATTGTAACTTTATGTATATTTCTTTTGCATTTTTCTCAACAATTTTTTGTTTAGGTTTTAATTGTTAAGTTTCGAAGAGCCGCCCAGACGGTATAAGTGTTTAGGGGAGCCTGACTGCGATACTGAAGGGCCGCAGTTCGGATCCCGGAGAAGGTATGGATGTAAAATTGTCTGTCCCTTCACAGGAGGTAAGGTGGCCGTCTATTAGGTGCCTCCACAATAAAATGGCCACCACTTCTGGCCTTAGGAGTCGCCAATGCCATTATATAAGCAGGACCTCTCGAATACGCGACATTGAAAAAACGTTTTGAAGAAGATGGATTGTTTTTTCTTAATATATAAAATCTTGCGTTAGCAAAAAAAAATCCGTAGAAATAATCATGTTTCAGAAAGTGATGAACGAGAATAAAGAAAAGAAATCAGAAGCTAGTGTTGCCACTGGACGTTTTATAATTTTTAATTTATCTTTGTTTATTGATTTTCCTTCGACTTCTCATTTATTTATATTTAGCTTCAGCACATCCGATTAGCGGATTCTCAGATAGTTGCCGTGTAGTGAAACATAAAATTTAATCACATTGATTAAATCTTACTAATTAACAAACTGGGCAACGTAAAAACTATAAATATACATTTCTTTAACAATTTAGGACTTAATTTGAATTTTTAATATCTAATTGATGCATGTTAAAATTTGCTTAATTGCTGATACTTTTTATGAGCATTTACAGCTTTGTTTAGATGATAAAAGATGTTTATCGCCATGTATTAATTAAATGACATAGAATTTCTTTTAATTTTTTTCATTTCCATTTTAATTTTTTAATCTATTTCAATTTTTTAAACTTTTTAATATTAAATTCTCATTTGACGTATTAGCACTAATATGAAATCTTCAGATTGTGGTTCTTTATGTGTCGGCAAATCCGTTAAGTTCTGGATTCGAACTGATGAAATTTTGTATATATTTCTAACAGAACACGAAGTAGCGTCTGTTAAAATCTACTGCGTTTTAATTAGAAATTTTATCGACAACATTTAAAAATTTTTAAGAAACGAGGTCTTTTATTCTTGAAAGCATTCTGAATAACCTTAAAAACATTCCTTTAGCCTTAAAAGCATTCTGAGCATTCCACTCAACGGTATACGCAGCGAAACTTTATAAGCATCTATTCCCTTTCGCCAGTCGGATGCTACATATTGAATACTGTGTACTGTGACATTCAAATCGTGTGAGAATCTAACAATGAGTTCAAGTATTCAGTAATTTCAGCTTTTGTCCAGGAATGAGTTTGCAGTCCTCTTGCGTCTTTTGAACTCAAACGATGTGAATTTTCATCAGCAAGTAATTATGTAATTTTAGAATCAAAAGCATGATGTTCGTATTTATGTTAAGGAAGAATGATTTTGCACGGAAACCTTTGGTTCTCCTGAAACTAAATTGTTGCTTTTTTATCTGTGCTGTATGGTATTCCTTAAATAATTAATTTAGTTTTTTATTTTCATTTTCTTGCATACTCAAAAGATGAGTGATAACTAAGTAATACGTAACAGTATTAATAGCAATAGTCAGGGAATTTTTATTCTCCATGTTCCTAAAGCATATAGTTTTAATTAAACTCCTTTCAATTACCTAATAAATATTCCTTGCGAATGCCTCGAAACATTCATCTTTACAGTACATTTTATTGACCAATTCTTTCTGAGATATACAGTAATACTAACTGAGACTTACATTGTACTAATTCAAATTGAGACAATTTTTTAAACTAAATATCTTTAAAACATTTACTCATTCTCTGAGCTAACTCGTATCTCGAAAAAGAATTATAGAAATATAGAAGAATTATAGAAAAATCCGTGCAAGTTTCAGTCAATCATTATTTTACATTAAGATAAATGAAGGTATTTAAAAGATAAAATAGTATAAATAAACACATATTTATTATATTAGTAGGAATCCAAATATTATTCGAATATGGAACTTGGAAAAATTAAAAGTTTACTGGCGAAACTCTACATCACATTAGAGTTCTTTTTTTCTCAAGTCAATTTGCAGGAAAAGGTAAACAAATAAATAATTGATACTTGTTTAGAGAAAATTTGCAACGAAGTTTCATTCATCAAGAACAAAAACCAATGTTATTCTCTTTCTTATAACACATTTCAGCTAATTCAATTACAGCTAAAAAATGTGCATAGGCTTTGTAAATAACATATGAGTCATGAACCCCAGATCTTCTTTTAGCCTATAGGCGTATAGCTTCAGTGTAAGGGGAAAAACTCATAGGACAAAGCACTTTTACTGCTGCAAAGCATCCTTAATATGAGCTCATTATGTGTGTTTCAGAAATCTGAGCACCTGAATGTTTATTAAATTGATCGAAAATAAATTTAAACTGTGAGAAAAATAGTGGAGCGAAGCTCCAAAAGTTTTTCAATTTTGAAATTCTTACTTTGTAAAACATTATTACACAGAAAGGGCTTCAATTAAAGGCACTTTTAAGATAACAACCGATTGATTCTTCATTAGTGAACCGCACATCGTGCTCATAAAGTGCTTCCTAAGCTTCTTCTGAATTTCTTAAAAAGTTACAGTTTTACTTCAAATGTTTTATAAAGACGGAAAAAAAGGTACATTACAGAGTTTGCACACAAGTTTCTTCAAATACAATACCGCTGAAAAATTTTCTTAAAACGTATAAACCATTTCTGCAAAACACGTAGTATATAGTTACATATAATTTGCTAGGATGTTTGCTTAATATTAATAAGTTCTTTAGTTAAATGGCACAATAATGGTACTCCTTAAATGACACTTCGCAATAAACTATCAACGTGTACCAAAATGGCCAGCAGTCTTAACCACTGTCACTTGCACTGCGTCCGTCACCCAAAAGAAGAGATCCGAGTTGTTCACGTGTTACCGTTGTATTTCTACTAAGGCAGGGCTTGCTGTCGTCTTACATCCTGCCTTATGAAATTCTTGTGGAGGAAGTCCTTGGAACGAGAAATGCTTTTAATGAAATATAAAAATTAGCAGCAGTCGCAAATTGTATGCGAGAAATAATATTTGCTATGTAAGTTCTTAACTTTTTAATAAAGCATGGCGGTAAGTTTGGTGTCATAAATACGAGGTATTCATATTGAAGTCCACAATATTAAGCAAATACGTTTGCTTGAATTTTTGTTCAGTCTAATACTCGCATATTTTCCTCAAGCCTTGTGTACTTCAGAAGAGCTTTGTTTAGCCCAGCTTACTACACAGAAGCTATTCTGGGCAAAATTCTCTTGGATAATTCAGGAGAGTTGTTTTAGTAATCAAAGGTAGATTAAATGAATACGTATGACATTTTTAGACAAAAGTTATGTATCACAATATATACACGTTTATATTATATTACATTCATAAAGCTAAATAATTTAAAATCATATATGATTATTCTTTTCGATTTTTTGTTATGTTTTGTCTTTTATTGTATCAGAACATCCACCTAATCCCGATTTGTTAAGTCAGCTTAGTTTTCATGAAAAGTGAGAATGGTTTAATTTTGTACATATCGTTTCCAGTTAAACTGGAATGGATAATTCGAATTACTGCTCATAACACGAGGATTATGTGTCTAAAAGGAATGCCTTTGCGGAGGATTTCTTAAAGAAATACACATAGAAAAAAAAACACGAAAATTCTCATGTCGCTCCATGCTGGGATTTAGCCCCGGACCGACCTATCAAATTTCTATGATTTTTCCACTCGGCCGCTGATAGGCCTGACACCATTTGCAACGGTAATATTATATTTGAATAAGTGTTGCATGAAATGAGCTTTAAAATTTCCCACTTAGTAAGTCTATTTTCTTTCAACTAGAGTAGAGAAAATAATATGGATTGGAAATCATAACAATGTTAAACTTTTATTTTTATTATGTGATACTGATGATAAAAAATATGGAATCCGTGTCCTATAAATGAAGGAAACAGGTATATAATCAATCGCAAAACTGTAATTTAAATGTTGGAATGTTTGCCAAACGTTGCAACGTAAAACAAAAAGAAATATGAAACTCACAATACCTGTACAATATTGACCCGTTTCAGATAAGCTTTCTTGGAATATTGTCAAGATCAATTCGTGGCCACGGATAAATTTCCTGACAGAAATGCAAAAATTCAATTGAAATGTACTGCAAAATGCTTTTACAATTTCGTTTGAGCAAAATGCTTTCGTTTTAGATACTAGTTTAACAATTTTCAGCAGCTGATATAATCATCAATGAACACAGATACGTGAAGTCATTTCTTGCGAGGAGATTTATTTCACACTTCAATCACTTATATTCTACTTATTTGTTTCCATTATAAAGTATGCAAAATGAATTGGACATGACTAACTTTTATTTCTATAATCAAGTGTTATCTTCCGTCCCCATTTTAGCTATAAGTGGATTTTTGTTTAGTTGTTAATTAATTACCGATTGAGGAAATTAAGCATCCCGTTTATTATGCTAGTAAACTGAACTGGTTGTACGTATTTTCTGCTTTTTTGTATGTCAAGTTTTAAAATCAAGAATTAGTTTCTAGAAGATTCAAAATTCAACCTATATTCCACTTAGTTGTTTCCATTATAAAAGATGTAAATTGAATTGGAGATTGACTAACTTTTATTTATATAATTCAGAAAAAGCGTTTAAATACTACAAATTGAAAGGTTTGGGTTGGGTTGGGTTATTCAATTATGGCAAAGCACACGAGGGCTCTCTGCCTAAAGGGAGGGATGCCTTCGTGGATGACTTTCTAAGGGAAACTGGCTCGTATACACGTTACACATGGGGAAAACCACGAAAACGCCCATGCAGCCAGCCCGTTCGTGGAATTCGAACCTCGGACCGAACTACCAGTGTTCAGCGTCTTTACCAGTGTTCAGCGTCTTACCGGCCGCTGGTGGGCCATAAACTGAAAGGAAATATGTGAAAAACATAAATCATGAAACTTTAAACTAAATAAAGGTTTTAATTAATGTAGAATCATTTTCAGAAAAAGGCAAAGTGATAAAAACTTTCTAAGTAATGCAGAACATAAATTTTTAATATTATATTTTTAAAAATAAACACAATTCGTAGAATCCTATTCAAAATTCTCTCTTTAGTCCAATTTGAAAAAAAAGTCCTTGTTTTGGCAGAGTTCATCCTAATAGTAAACATATTTCACAGAAGGCTTTCACACTTTTACAAAAATACCACAAATATAAATTTTTTTTCATAAACTTTTCCATGTTACTTACGTGCAATATAATTAATCACAATTTAAAACATTCTGTTTTCTGTATATATGTAGAAACATTAGGTATTTTTTTCAAAGCAGAAGAGATGAAAAATGAGCAATATGCTCTCCGGAACTCGAACCACGGACCTCTCGTATACGCGCCGAGTGTACTGACCACTACACCACGAAGGCATGCTAAGAAGGCGAGAGAAATACTTTATATACGCCCTCTTTTAAAAGGCGACTGGGGATTACGGGACCCAATCGCCAAATCCTGGTGGTGGAGAATCATTGTTCACCACCTTTTTGTTCGCTCGCCACTGTAGAGACAAAAGCAGGAGAGATGAAAAATGAGGAATGCCCTCACCGAGACTCGAACCAAGGACTACTCAAATACGCGCCGAGTGTGGTGATCCTACACCACGTAGGCATGCTAAGAAGGCGAGAAAAATACCTTATATGTATAACCCACTTTTTAGCACCATAACCATTATACTGCCTTATTAAAATTACGGTTTAATTTTTATTTATGTTTCACGTTCAGGTTCTAATTTATAATAACTGAATGCTCAACAACTGTTTTGAAAGCTTATAAACTATCGGATATATTCTTAACATATATCTGACATAGAAATTGGAGAAACCCCTTTTAACTAATTGGTATATTATCCCAGAGATATGTGGCATGTATTGCAGCTCGTAGAAGACAATTCAACCATATTGTTTTCCTCTGTTACTTTCATGAATACGCATTTATTATAAAATACATATTCATTTTTGTGTTGCCATTTCATTTCTGCTGCTTTTTGTGCACAGAATTGCGTGCAGATATTGTTTCCGACCATAATTTCTATGTTAGTCATCTAGACGCATCTCGCCTCTCCTACCCTTTCTCTACCCTGATTTATAACCCTCTTTTGCCCTAGTTAGTAACCCTGGTACTGAGATAACTATACACATTGAAAATATTTTTAAAAAATTAAAAAATTAATTAATTTATTTTCAAGTTCAATGATTGTTTTAATTCATATAATTTGGAATAAATAATGAATAGTTAAAGAATAATTCCGTTTATAATACTAAAAAAATGTGAAAGTTTTCAGAACTTATATTATGCACAAAGGGACGTTTTTTTCATTTACATACACACATGCGCGCTTCGAGAGCATTTGGGCTAATAGCTCTTTGGGTTAAAAATATTTAAAAACAACATATCATTAGAAATTCTCATACACATTCTCGCATGCTGGAGATAAAAATATTTTTTCCGTACAGTGCTGCCATTGCTTGCTTTCAAATTGTTGAGTTTGTTAATCAAACATTCATTAAAACTTTACAAAATACATACGAAATAGGATATAAAATAAATTCCAAATTCAGGCTTCCAGGTGTCCATATTCCAGTGAAGGACTAAGTTATTTAAAATTCGATAGCTCTAGATACCGTTGTTTTTTCACAATGAAAAAAGAATATGCATACATTCGGGCAGATTCTTCATTATTCAATTTATTTAAATATAACATAGGGCGATAATATTTGGTGGCAACAATTTAAAAAGTGATACGCCATTTATAGCGAACCGACGCAAAATACTGTTTCGAGAATAATAGCACTTCTGAGCTAACGCTCTTTTGTGCTAATAATATAATACTTTAATAGTAAAAAGTTTAATAGCTAAAAATAAATTTCTAAGTTATTTAAGTGAAATTTAATGGTAGTGATAATGGACTTTAATGATTTATTTAATGAAATTCCTGAAAATCAGCAGTTTTAGTACATTATTTACTGTAACCAGTGCAAATAATTTTAAGCTGTTAATCAGTAAGGAATACCAATACTATACTTATAAAATTAGTATGAATGGTTGCTTTATCTGATTGAAGTTCATTGAGTTTTCTATTTTCTTCTTCTGCAAAAAAATATTCAATTTTTAAAAATTTCTTCATTGATAAAGAGTTTTTGAAACTTACATATTTAAAATAATGTAAATACTGGCCTTTTTTGTAATGAGAGTAATTTTAAGATTGATGAAGACTTGTTATCAGCAGGTTTAAATTAAGTTATTTAACAGTATTCTCGTTTAAATAATATTACGAATAGAGATAGAAAAACGTCTGTGACCTAACATAGAATTAAAAGACGTCCGGGATTTGTAATTGCATCTGGGGTTGCTCAGGGATTTAAATGTGTCTGGGATTTTTAAATAAGAAGGATTGTCCATTCAGTTTATTAGTTTAGCCTGTAATTATCTTCAGTCAGCATAATTTATTTTGAAAGATAGTCATAAATTCTTATTACGCAATGCATACCTATTAGGATTTTCAAGACTGTTGCACAAAAGAATCCCTCTGGGGTGAATGTTTTTAGGCAAAGGAAACAAAAATCGCAAGCTCCTGCGCAACTTTCTGTTTAATGTTTTAGGCGCATAAAACGGAAAACTACACAGGATTTAGTTTTAAGAATCCTTAGTTTAAACTATGTCTACTTATTTTAAAACTTAAGAATTTTAGCCAAGCGCATTATCTTCACATTATACACGTTGTAAAATGTATGCACTTTGCTAATCAATATTTTGGATATTTTGGAGTTCTTACTCTATGATTTCCTTTTATCATTCCTTCATAACAACTTATATCTCTAATACAAGTTTGCATGATTCACATATTGTAGACTTTTCAATCACTGAAATGAATTTTTCATAAAATGTCTTTGATTAATTTTATTCGGAGCATTCCTAATAGATTTTAGAATGGATTATAGAATAATATACTGTATTAACACAAAAGTCCTTGCATGATAAAAATATATTATACCATGAGCCACTAAATAAGTATATGTTTTACTGAAATATGTTAACCCTATCTCTGCGGTAATACTTGTAGCAGGGGTATAACTAATCCTGTGTTATAGTTTAAACGCAACAGCCACGATCATGAGCACAAACATACATGCGCTATTCGGACTGATTTATTTGGAAAATAGGGTGGATTAACATGAATCATGTGGTAGGAAATGTTTCCGTTTTTTCCGCCGCTGTTTATTTTCACTGCTTTCAAAAACTACTTTCATGTAATCTAAGATAAGATGTTAATCATCATTTGTAATTAACTGCTTGATTACATTGTACTTAATTTTTGCAATTATTTATATATTGGTAAAAAAATGAGGGTTTTAAAAATTTTATTCTGCTATGTATGCATGATTTTATGATAAAGTGTAATAAATAACTTTTCTTGCATAATATTTGTTATAACAATTATTTAATTATTATATTTTATTGTATAATTTCCATTATTATATACCATTACATTCCAATAGCCTAATTATTATGATTTATTATAATAATCTTACGATAATAAAAATATATAACAATTTCAATATAATTAACAATTATTACATACTCATGCTAAAAAAATAAGCAACAAAAGCTAAAAGAAAAGGTACGAATGGTAAAGAGGGGAGTTAAAACATACAGTTTACATATGAGCTAAAGGTTGTATCGCCGAATGCAAATAGACAAAGTCAGCATGAAACGTAATCCCGCAACACTACCACAATGACTTAGAAGGGGGCCTACCTGACCTATGCGTCAGTTGGCAAACGGCGATAGTTCTGTGTAATTTGAGATAGCCAAAAGAAAGCTACGAAAAGCATGAGTCGAAGATACCATTTTCCATGCGTTAGAGTGCTGTGAAGATGTTCCAAGCTGGTTCAAAGCAATCCGCTGCTGCGAGAGAGTTGAACGGGCGTCGTAGTATCATCAGTGGGCTATGGAATTGTTGCCAGAGGGATGAAACCTCATTAGAAGACGTGGGTCTTGACTCCGGAGGATTAACACAACGGCAGACCATCGCTTCCTGTTTTTATGTGCAAGACGCCGTAGATCACTAACAGCACGTTGGCTGGCTTCGCATCTCTCTGCTGCTGCTGGACGGCTCATATCCCGTCAAACTGTGTCGTGTCCACTGCATGAAGGTGGAATGTACGCCCGAAGGGGTCTGGGTCATAATCCCGACAGCCGAAATCCCGACAAGCCAGAATCCCGACTGTCCAAAACCCCGACAGGGCCGAAATCCCGACAACCCAAAATCCCGACACGGTCGAAATCCCGACAGGGTCAAAATCCCGACAAGCCAGAATCCCGACAGGGTCAGAATCCCGAGTGTCCAGAATCCCGACAGGGTCGAAATCCCGACTGTCCAAAATCCCGACAAGTTAATATCTAAATACAAACACTCAATTTAGCTTAATAAAATACAATTTTTAACTAACTATTACATATTACTAATTAAAAGTTTAAATCAAAAAATCATAAAAATTATGTCATTACTTAAAATAATTTTTAACAAATTGAAATGACCGTTAAAATTTGAAATGAAGATTTATAAAATTCTTTTTATTAAGAAAAAGAAAACATCACTTACACATGCAAACGACATATTTACAGTGACACATTGTGAGCGATACCACGAAGATATTCCATCACAGGTCGATTATTACGATCGTCCACAACAGTCATAATTCTCCTTTCCCGGTCATCATCTACCTTCCTACGTTTTGGTTGTTGTTCTCCGCGAAGAATGCATTCAACTTGGTATTCCACATGCTCCTGTTCTTTTTGAAATCCTTCTATGATGTTATAAATGCCAACATGGGCCCGTCCAATTAAGGTCTCCCATCTTCTGTGCCAAGCCTCGACAGCATTTTGAGTGCGTGGAGCTCCCAGTTGTAGGGAATCAAACACGCTCCAGAGTGCTGGTGGGAACATCGGAGCAACGCGAACGGCAATGCCATTACGCAAACGGCGCCGCATTCTTCCACGAACGTAGTTGTCTTCGAACCACTGAACGACTTCTTGAGCATCGGGTGGCAAGTGAGGAAGTAAAGTGTCAAATGCTGCTGAAATTTCGTCAGCTGGTATAAATGCTAACGCAAATAAATGACGAAGCATTAAACTAAATCTTTCATCTGTGCCGTAGCGAGAAGCCAATCCACTTGATTGGATTTTTCTCCAACCACACTGACACAGATGGAAAAAACAGGCCTTATTAATAACGTCAGGGAATTCTGATTTTGAAGCATTTATAGCTGCCTTTTCTAGATCACTAATGATTCTAGATGGCCTCAGTTCAATATTATTTTCTTCAGCGAAATCAATTAAATCTTGGAATAATCTTTTGTAATTTTCTTCAGATTTGCTAGTCATCAAAGCATATACTAGTGGAAGAATTCTAAAATTTTGAGATCCAACAGGTGCGTGAATTGTATATAGCTGGTAAAATGTTGTGGGCACCGTTTTAAATGTGCCGTCCATAATCCAATAAGGTGCCTGTGATAAATGTTTAACATTTGCAACTGTTGTAAACATTAGAATTCTCTCATCTCCAACTGCAGAATCTCTCACTAAAAATAATTCACCAGATAAAGTATTTCTTAAAGTAGCTGGAATATCAATTTCATTCAATGTTTTTGGTTCTGGTGGCCTTTCGTTTTGCCTGACCCGTTTAATTTTTTTCCGAATAGCTTCTTTTGATGGAAGGTATGGGCGAATGTTCTGAGAGGTTTTTACGATGTTGCTTTGAATTATCTGACACGGTTTACTTCCGGTATGCCGAGCATCTTCTTTCACTTGGCTAATACATTTTGCGATAGCAGCTGCACTCGTTTGTGGAGCATGGTTATGCTGAGTAAATTTACGGAGATGATGTTGTCCATTCAGAAATATTGTTGTTACCCGACCTTTGCACATATCGTATTTTCTTTTTTCACAACACCAATAATATAAATCGTCGCGATTCTTATCTTTCACCATTAAATAACCACGTGCATTAATTTTATTGCTTCCTTTTTGAGACGGAACAATTTCACAAATTTCAGCCATATTTTGGAACAATTTAATGAGCATAAAATAAACCGGCAAGGGAGCACTGTCTGTCTCGAGGCGAACGTAACCCTATAGTATGTAGAAAGCCTAGAGCTGTATCATTCCGTCATTGTGAAATAGTTCCCTCTTTCTCCTACTCACATAGATTATAAAAGGCCTAAAAGATAAGAAATGACCTTCGCGTGAGGTCAGCCGACCCTTTGTCATTACGATGTCCTTCCGTAAGCAGCTGTGGAAGTATGTTAACCTTCTAAGACCTGGCCGAAATTCTCATAATATAGCCTTCAGACCGGCGCGATCCAAAATACTTTTGCCCCCTCTTTGACTTTTTCCTAATGAGAAAAGTCGTTAGTCCCCTCCATGGATGCAGTAAAATTTACATGTTTGTCGGACGCTGTTGCATAGTCTAGATGGGTTGCTAGATTTGCGACATTTTCGATGATTGTTTTGCTTTCATTTAAATAGAAATTTAAAGTTCTAAATAAAATTTTAGAAATTTAAAGTTTTAAATAAATAGTGCACTGGAAGTGCATCCAGTGCACTATTTATTTAGAACAAAGTGTATGCAATGTTTATATTTCATTTACTATTTCTGATCAAGCTCGGCAATAATTTGCGAATTTTATAACTTTGTTTTCACACTTAATTTATATTAGCATATCGGGATTTCGACCCTGTCGGGATTTTGGCTTGTCGGGATTTCGACCCTGTCGGGATTTTGGTTTGTCGGGATTTCGACCCTGTCGGGATTTTGGCTTGTCGGGATTTCGACCCTGTCGGGATTTTGGTTTGTCGGGATTTCGACCCTGTCGGGATTTTGGCTTGTCGGGATTCCGTCTGTCGGGATTCTGGCTTGTCGGGATTTCGGCTGTCGGGATTATGTCCGGATACCCGCCCGAAGACCTGTGGTTTGGGTTCGTTTATTCCCATCACATCGCAAAACGCGGTTAAGTTGGGCTCATGAGCAATCGCAGTAGGACACCAGAGCAGTGGGGCTACGTACTTTTAAAGGATGAATCGATTAAATATCCCAGAACGATTCCTGAAGGGCAATGATATGGCAAGAACCAGGTACACGCTATCGGACGCAAACATCATCAAAAGATATCATTACAAAGGAGGAGGCTTACTTGTACGGGCTGGGATAGCAACAAACATCTGCACCGATCTCTACGTAATTCCTTCCACCACAGCCATCCGATATCGCGACGAAATTTTACACCCTCTTGCGCATTCTTTTACCCCTGCAATGCTTACCGACGTGAGATAACCCCTGCCCGCATAGAGCTCGAGTGATGCTAGCTATCTGGAGAGTGAAACCATTCCACATCTGGCTTGGCCTGCTAAATCACCGGAACTGAATCCCATACAGCGTATGCGTGACATGTTTGTACGCCGGATAACATATCGCCGTGTTCCTCCAGGCACCCTCCATGAGCTCCAACATGCATTATTCGAGGAATGAGCACTACTGACACAAGGAAAAGCGATCAACGACACTGTTGCCAGCTTGCCTCGCCGTCGTCAAGCAAGCATTTCACCTGGAATGTAAGAGCTTAGAAGATATCATATTCTTTATCAGCGTATTGTTTCCATTGCACATTCGTCCGACCCATTTTGTATTTCGCGATGTGATTGTAGTAATGCATATGTTATTGTGTGTCTTTGCTTTATTTTTTGCTGTGCGGTCTAGTAATGCCACACCAACTTCTTTAGTCAATTTCACATATACCCATTCAATAGGTTTTGCTTTAGTCCGTGCTTTGCCTTTGTTGCTTAATCTTTGAGCAGTAGTGTATATTTTTTATCTCTGAGCAAAGGTGTATGTATATTAATACACAATGAAAAAACTTTTTCTTAATAATTAGTTATGATTCGTAGAATCATTAGGTTATATAGATGCAAGAACGCGAAAAATGTGCAGTGCTCTCGCAGGCATTCAAACTCTTGAACTCCCGAACACGCGTCGAGCGAGCTTTCAGTCACATCACGGAAGCATGCAGAAAAGAGGAAGAAAATTCTTTATAAATTATAGGATAATAAATGATGATTATTTCATTAGATATAATTATTACATTATTATAAATAATTAATATATTTCTTTTTTTATTTTTGCTCTAAAATTATGTGCCATATTATAAATACTTGGATTTGGGAAAAAATGTTTAGCAGGAAAGAAGTAAAAATATTCTTGCATAAGGGGAATTTAACTATTATCTTTAATTTAACTATTTTCAGGAAAAATTCCGCTCAGATGGGGTGGAAACATGTGAGACTTTTTTTCGTAACTACAAAAATATTACTTCTGCTAAAAAACATATTTCTATTAATTTTATAGATATAATTTTTAAAAGTAAACAACAAAAGATGCACTGGTCACGGAAAATTCACGTATTATGAAAACAATTTTCAATATTTTTGGTTTCTAGGGTTGCAAATTATTGCGAATCTTCCCCTTTGGTTCTGAGAATATGAAAGAAAGGGGCAAAAGTCAGCTGATGACGAGATATCAGATGACACTGGGACTTTCCATCTTTCGATATAAAATTCCGTTTCTCCGGCGAAGAGAGAACTCTAATGTGACACCTCCCACCATACGGCACATAATTAACATCCCTCTTGGATGATTCTAAATGTTTGTCAGTCAAGGCTGAATTTGTCATGCTCGAACTAAATGAAATTTAGTGCCTTAATACATTAAAGTACAGAACTTAAGAAACCTTTTTTTAATACTCGGGCTATGTTCTCAAAACGTAAGTACGGAAAATAAACTTATCTCAAGGCTTAGTTCTAAAATATTTTTGAAGAAGAATTACTCTTAAAGTTAGCGATTTTTTAGATTATTTCTAACAGCAAAGCACTATGGCATTACTTCTTTAAGAAAAGAAAGAAAAACCTCTAATTCCTTTCTCTGTTGAGAACTTTATTAAGGCAAGTGCCTTGGAATCACGCGACATATAAGCAAGATAACTAAATTTCCATGCATCGAACGTTCAACCACTGAAAACGGAGACATGAATTACTGATATTCAGGGGCTTTATCCACTCCACTTGTAGAGACATTAGGTTATTACGAAGCAAGAGAGGTGAAAAATATGCAATTCCTTCGCCGGGAATCGAACCACGGACCTCTGAAATACCGGCTCAGTGTGCTGACCATTACACCACGAAGGCACGCTAAGAATGTGGGAGATATACCTTATATACTCCCCTTTTTAAAGGGCGACTAGGGTTTTAGGGGACCTAGTCGCCAAATCCTGGGTGTGGAGAGTCATCATCCACAACCCTTTTAGTTCGGGCGCCAATGTAGAGACATTAGGTTATTACGAAGCAAGAGAGGTGAAAAATATGCAATTCCTTCGCCGGGAATCGAACCACTGACCTCTGAAATACCGGCTCAGTGTGCTGACCATTACAACACGAAGGCACGCTAAGAATGTAGGAGATATACCTTATACACTGACTGAAGAATATGTTTATTTCTCTACATATTATGTACAAAATAAATGAATTCTTTGCATATTTTTACATTCTATTAATATTAATTGTTTTTGTTTTATAAATTTAATATAAACACTTTCTTTCACTCCTTCTTTCAGGTGATCTGGGTGTGTATTTTATGTAGAAAGAAACAAGAACTTCTTATCAAAACAGGGCAGTGGTTACACAGTGGCATGGCAGCTAAACAAAGAGAAATGGAAGCAGGAGAAGTGATGTCACCGAACGTTGACAAGAGACCAAAACTGGAAAGAGCGCACAGCGAAGGGAAAGGAAATGACATACAGAACCAATTTTCACGTGGTATTAGTCGAAGGGGCTCTCTTCAACAAATCCACAGGACTAACAGCCAAAGAGAACTAAGGAGACAGTTCTCTCAAGAGAGGGATTCTGCGAAACAAGATCCACACTCCGAGAACTCCAAGTATTCAGACAGAAGCCGGCCATCGCATGAACGAAGTCCTCCAGGTGACATGAAACAAATGAAACAGACAGACATCTCCACACGTGATAGCATGTCTCGGTTGCATGGTAACAGTGACTATACGGGGAGGGGAAGGGACGAAGGGGCCGATCCTAGGAAAGAGAGATATCCTCTCTTAGACTCGGCTGACAACAGAAGACCTGTAAAAGAATATCAAATGGATAGGGAAAGCCAGTGGAAAGAACCTCAGAAACACCGAGACAGATTAATAAGTGATAGACGAATGGGTCGAACTCAACCATGGGTAAATCACGAAGAGCACAGAAAAGTCCGTAGTGATTCTTCTAGGAGAGTAAGCCAAGAATCCCTTAGGAATCATTCCGATAGGGCCCACAGGGACGTTCGAATGTCTATGGGAGGAGGTGTGGGGGGAGAGGACTGGAAAGAAACTTCCGTTAAAAGAGAATACGATGTGCACAGTTCTGGGGATGATCCACGGTTACGTTTGCACCCCGTAAGAAGCGGGGATGACAGAAGAAATCATTTAGATCCATGTTATGCTTCCGATGGGCGAGGAAGGGGACACAACAATCGAAAGAAAGTGGAATCTGTAGTGAGAAACGATTCATTAAGTTCAGACCAATCAGAAAGCGTGAGGCCACCTCCTCCGAAGCCTCATAAAAATAAGAGAGGAAGGAAATTGAGACAGCGATCTCTTAGTAGCTCTGATGACGAGATAAGATCAACGCCGGAATGTTCTAGCTGTGAAGAAAGGGACGACGAAAGCGAAAGCATCAGTGAGAAAGGTAAGAGCATTTATTCCTTTGAAAATTAAAAATATTGCTTACATTTTTAAACAACATAATTTGAGTTCATTTGTGAAGTAAGCCAAATCTTTACACATTAACTTATGAAAAATAGGTCCAAGTTTAGATTTAACCAGTAAGACGTATTTAAGCTGCATGCACATGGCAATTTAAACTGCAAAATATGCAAAAACTTTCTTAGATTTATAACTTTTATTCTATTTAATTAATGAATTCTGTAAGCTTTCCTTTGACCACTTTGAATATGGTACTCGTTTTTTTAAAAAAGTCTGGGCGGAGGGAGAAATCATATATCAGTACAGTAGTATAGTATTTTAATTAAATAGGGATGGAGGCATATTAAAAGCAAGAACAATTGAAATTCGAGCCAGATTTCATGCCCAGTTTTTCTTAGCACTATTTGCACAATGCACAAACCTTCTTTGTTAGGTTTCTGTTAAAAACATTTTATTTATCTGTTACTTCTATGATATTCATTTCTTTATAAAACAAGATATGAAATAGCCATATTTTGTTTTCACGATTGTTTCAGAAAACTTAAACTCCTTTTACTTCATGCTTATAAAAAACTATTTACAGTCTAATCATTCTTGACTTAAAGTAAAATTCATTAATAGTGCTTGAAGGACCTTCTAGACTGAAAGTGCATTTTTAGATTGACACATCATAAATATTTGAAACTGTCGTCAAATACTTTTATTCTATAAAAGGAAGGCTGTTGATTAAGATTTTCTTTCTATGAATAAAATGAAAGTTGCCTTAAAAGAGCTAAATTTTCTTTCTAAATATTTTAATGGCTATACATAATATTAAATGCAGAACTTTCAAGTCAAATATGTCCCTCATTTCTTATATACTGGTAAGGCAAGAGGTTAGTTTTCAGTCGTAACTCGTTAAGACCGTACTTTATATGCAGGTATTAAATGCCAATTGCGTAGCTATTAACTGTATGAATACTTTTATATGAAATCGAACGAAATCGCTTTGCAGAAGATCCGAACAGAAAATTTAAAGAATAGTATAAAAAATTTCACTTAACAAATTCTTTCCAGTGAAAAATTAACTCGCCAGTGTTTGAAACGATAGAACTGATTTAATTTCAACTAGTTTGCTGTTCAACTAGTTTTCAGTCAGGTTTGTTCAAATTTAATTTCAACTAGTTTGTTAGCAGAAATCTGAACTAGTTCGTCAGTAGAAATGACAAAATACTCAAGGGCTGCCTACCTAAATCCCTAAGAGATCGTATACATGCATAGAAGATTTTGTCTAGGATGAGAAAATAGCTCGTATTCACTTTACCCATGAAGAAACCACAGGAACAGCCATTTAGTCTACCTATTCCCTGGATTTGAAACTGAGTCCAGCTATTAATACCCAGCGGGTTTTACTATCCATTCGGCCACAGGCGAATGTTCGATCTTGTATCTGGGCTTATTAGGCTTTGAGAATTTAATTTACAAAAGTTCCGTCAACCTGCAGATTTTCTTTTAATTTCCGAGTTACGTTCTCTCAGGTTTGGTTACATCCTTTTATCGGTTTATTTTACTCCGAGGTTTTGATGCCATAGATTTTGAACATCGTGTTTTCCTTCCTTTTATACGACTTGTTTCCTTCTGCATTCATTGAATATTCTTTTATCTTCTCAGTTATTGTGTTGCTCTACAAATTTACTTCTAACTGCCTCTTCATTTGTCTCATTTTTGAAGCATTTTCTATTTTCCAGCCACCGGTTCAGACCTTTAAGTTGCCACCATGTTTGCATAAAATCTTTGCTTCGATCAAAACCAAATGTGAGCACTTTTTATCTCTCTATATTTAACTTCAATTTTATTTGAGAACTTCAAACTTTAGAGCCCTGTTCAAAATGGCATTACTAAGTAGCCGTAAATATGAGGTATGTACTAAAGTTTACAAGTTAGAAGACCTGTCTAATTTCGTGTTTTTTACTTTTAAGTTATTTACGCTGTAGTTGTGATTAGAATTAATATCTACATTAATTACAGTTTTATTTACTAAAAGATGATTATTACTGTTATTAGTTTCTCTTTTTTACCAATATTCGGCTCTTGCCTGTTTTTACTTAAGCCAGAGGAAGGTCTCATTTCAAAATAAGGGATTAACACAAAATTTTCAGTTGTAATAACTGGAAGTTTTAGGCTTCTGTTCCTAGTAACACTGATTCACTCTTAGAAATGCTAAATATCCTTGTAAGGCTGTGTTTTAATAAACCTAGTTATCTTAATATTTTTGCTTCATTACAACTTCTACTTTCGTCAGTTTCCACCAGAATGGAAACAAATTAGAAATTAAATAAATTTCTGGGTTCTAAATTTTTTCCAGAATTGTCGAAATTCCTCATTCTCACGCAGCACTGCCAATGCGCCGTTTACACGGTTCGTAAATTCTTCGGTAAAAACGTGTCGAAGTTTACAGCTGCTGATAATTTTGGAGTCAAATTAATTCCAAGTTTCCTTGAAAGAAGCACATTTCCTACGTCTGCAATAAAGCTATGGATGTCACCATAAAACTTCCGCCTTTGTTAAGACGCCATGACCTGGGTATTTCAAGGACAGGAAGATAATACTTGTGTGTGATTCGTTCCATATTTAAATGTGCTTCTCCGGCGTAATGTACAGTTCCTTCTAAGCATACCAAGCGCCTTTTAGACTCTCCAGAATAAAATCTTATTATAATTTGCAACGTTTACTGGTTTTGTCGTAATAGCGTTATTCCTTATTAGGCACCTCAGTGTTGAAACTCGTAAGGGAATATTTACACAAAATTAATTCTAATTTTTTTAGCAGTGCAGTGAATTCCAGCATTGTCAATTTTCTAAACACCTTGACCATGAAATTTTAGATATGGATCATGTATTGAGACGTGACGCAATCCACGTCTTTACTCCAAGTCACCTTTCAAACTAAAACCTCTTACCTTCCCCACTTAATTGGATTTTACCCCTCTCTCCTAAGGTAATGGCCTCTTTTTTTCTACACATTCGCTATCTCTTTCTTAAGGGCTTTCAGTGATACCTCCTAAATCATCAACTGAAAGCACAGGAAAAAATCAGTTGGGCTTTACTCATGTATGTAACTGCGTATCTAAGAAAGTTATTAGAGATGGCACTTGGTAGCATAGACTGGTCATTATCCTGCATTAGTTTCCTTTCTATTGTAATTTAACTTGCCTGCATAGGTTTCTACTAGCCATGATTATTCCTCGAGGACTAAGGCTTGATCCAAGGTTCAATTACGCTTGTAATTTTGCACTTTTTTTAGTCGCCCTTAAGCTAGTAGAGTTCTGTTCTTGTTAAACTTTGAGTACGTGGAACAGTCAGGTCGAAGTGCCAATAGTTCTATTTTAACCTGTTACTCTATTATAGAGTCTTTTAGTTAGAAGGCAGACTGGACGAAAGACGTCTGACAGTCTAGTTACTCAAAGGTAATTTGGCATTGAAAGGTAATAGCGTAACTGCATAGCTCCGGTAAAGAAATAGCTAAAATGTTTCGCAAAAATATTCTCCCGAAAAAGCGAATTTGCGAGGAATCTCGAAACAAGTGTTAATTTAGATAAATTCTGAAGGACAGTACATTTATTTATGAAACCAGGGAAAATGATGCCGCCATCAAACAGCTAATTTATTTAATGCGCAATGAGCTTTTAAAGAAACATTATTTTCGGAAAATAAAGAATATAAATATACACTGGTTACTGGATTAAAAGCACTGATATTTTTTAAATTAAAATTTCATTTCAGGAGTTTGCTATTCTCTCAGTTAATAAGCCACCTAGAGATTCTTCTGCGGACTTTATGTCATCTTGTATTTCTGTAACAAGCAGTTTAATTAACACTCAGTAGTCTATATTAGAGGGCTGTTACTGTGCATAAAATTTCAATGTTTTAACAAATTCCTTGGAACCTAATGAATATTTAATTCGTGGTACTCAGTTAGTGTTTATTTGAAGTATTTGTTACCTCAAGTATATTAATCTGTATTATTATAGCGAGTTAAAGTCTGCAAGATAATCCTTGGGCATTCCCCTTTCAGTTGAACTGAATGACAGTAAGGGTCTTCCCCCCTCGCTGAACTAGGCCCCTGTCCTCCCTGTCCCAGACCCTTGGAAGGATCGTCGTCAGCGCACCTGGAGTAACTGGACCCTAGGGCCCCACAGGTCGTCAATTTTCTACCTACTAGTCGCTCGGGCTGCCCGTCGTAAAGGGCCGTAACCCTTACCCATCGAACCCGGGGCGCCAGCCCCCAGGCTACTAGAACCGGTTCCTCTAAGACATGCCAGACTCACGGACGGGTCAATAAATAACTTTTTCAGGGCCTCCAGAACCATTAGGTTCGTAATTTGTATACCACCGTGGCCGAGCCTGCCTAGGTACAGATCCTAGCCAGTAGCTTCTCAGAGTTCTCTACGTCGACCCCCGAGGGGGTTAAAGGTCTGTAGCAATGTAAAATTTTAGTGTTAGACTGTCCCTTTACAACTTTCAATAGAAGCTTGGATCTAATCTTGGCAAAAATATATTATTCATATATTGGCATTTTATTAGAGACAATGAGACAACATAGATTCTCTATCATACTTTGCTGTGAATTTATTATGTCATATTATAGATTAGAATGTTATTAAAAGGTTTTAGTTTACTCTGCTTAATATTGTAGCCATGATATTCTTAAGCAAATTCTGCAACATAATAGTATCATATAAGGTTCCTTGTACGCAAATATATGCAACAGATGGAATATATATGCAACAGATTAATTTTTCTGTTGAGGCCTTACCACTCAGGGAAGCGCATAGTGGCTCTTAAAAGTCATTGGGATGCACTTGTAGCGCGGAAGTTGGGTCGAAAGGAATGAATCCGGCTACGAAAATTTACGTAGTTTTCTGGGGAATTCTGTTCTTATGATGGCCAGTGTACGGACCAATACTTACTTGTTACAGTGTAGCTACTAGTTTATTTTTTCGTTTCATATCTTGTGCTTGCATATATATCTTTTACATTTCGTTTGACTTTGTAGAACACATAATAACTAAATAAAGCTTTTTTAAGCATAAATATTTTAATGCTTTTAGTATAACAATTTTAATCTAAAATTATATATTTATTTGTTTACTTACTGTACATAATTTTATATAATTAGCAACAATAAAAAAGCGTATCTTTCTTGCCTTGGTTCAACAAGGTTAATAACATCGTTATTTTAAAAAGTTAAACTTCCGCATACATAAAATAATACTCAATAACAGGACGTTATCTTTTATTTACATCTTTTATATATCAAGCGCAATTAGTCTAGAGTCACATATCATGAGTGGGGTAGCTTAGATACTTACTGCGGAAAAACGAAGCATTTGATAAGTGCAAAGTTACATTTTTTTAATATCGCAATTAAGTTAGTTCACAGAAAAAGGTCCTTTTTACCTGTGAACAATTTAATTTTGCTTAAAACTCTTATTATTGAAAAAAATTAGCAGAATTTCTTGTCGTCTTCCTCAATTTAAATCAATAATATTTCAGAAATGCTTGCTTTTCAAGGACTTGCATATTTTCACACCAAGTAATTTCAGAAACATACTAAATGACGGAATAATACTAGCTCACCAGCGTTCTTTTCTGAGGTTAAACAGGCTGTGTGAGATTTTTGTATTTTTTTCTTATATATAATTGAAATATAGGCTAGTTTGCCTTATGAAGATTTCGACGAAAGCATTTGCTTTTCAACTCATTCGCTGCGTTTGGTTTATTTGATGATGGCAAAACATTCAAGGACTATCTGTCTTAAGGGAAGAGAAGCCTTTACGGAGGACTTTCTAAAGAAAACTGTATCATATACACGTTACACATGGCGAAAGCTACAAAAACATCCTTGCAGCCAGCCTGTTTGCCGGAGTTCCAACTCCGTACCGAACTATCAGTGTTCAGCTACTTTATTGCTCGGCCATTCGTGGGCCACTGGTTGTCGAATGGAATAGATAGAGTTCTTGGTTCAGTTCCCTGCCAAAAGAATTGCTACTCAGAATTTTCCATAAGTTGAATGTAATGGTGAGTCAATTTCGGATAAAAAACAATCCATGAAGATATCTCTTCTGTTAGGCTGATAGCTTTCGTGTGCTCTGCAGTCACTGAAATGCCTAAACTTCCTTTAAGTAAACAACCTAATCAAAGATTATTAGGTTATTTCGAAGCAGGAGTCATGAGAAATGAGCAACTCCTTCGCTGAGAATCGAACCACGGACCTCTCGGTTACGCGTCGAGCGTGCTGACCAATACACCACGAAGGCATGAGAAGAAGGCGAGAGAAATACCTTATACCTTAACCAAAATTCAGTTTTAAATTAGGCTTCGAATGAGATACGTATTCGTCTTCTCAACCATTATCATATAATCACTTTTTTCTCGCTGAAATGTGCATAATAAAGCTTTCTGTTCAGTCCAGATTAAGTTATATCTAAAACAGTGGCCTTCAAAACTTCCATCAAGAGCTACCAGTATGTCCCCGTAGCATGCTTGGTAGCTCATGTGAGAAAATTTTCCTTCCAAGATAATATTAAAAATCAACATAATGAATAAACAATTACATAAAAAGTTGAAATCATAACTCGCAAGTCAAGTGATAAATAACGCTCTGTCAAAACATTGCATTAATGCTGAAATTATTCAATTGTACCCTGCATTTTGCAAAATTTAATGGAAAACTATTCAGCCGTATCGTGGAATATTCATTAAAAACAGAAATTCAGAGTAATTTATTTCTGAAAATTCCATTTTAACTGCAGAATCTGTTGAAATGTTAAAAAATCAGGTTTCGGATATTTTTATGTTATTTATAATTTTAATATAATGTTTAAATTGTTAATAAACGAGATAATTAAGCATTTAGTTTAACTCGATATATATTTTTAAAATTTTAATTTACAGATATAGACATTTTGGATTCGTATATAATATAATCCTAATTTATTCCGTAAAAATGCTTTAAATATATCGGTTGTTACCATTTTAAATAAATTTTGAAATTATCACATGCTGACTGCATTCAAGAATGACAATATAAATACATAATAACACGGCATAAATACTATTATTTATGCTGCATTATTATGCAGAATATTTTATACAAAGAAGTTGTAAGAAAACTTCAAACATAGAGCATCTTACCCCGATGCCAAAAACGCAGAACTGCCTGCAAAACGAGTACTGAGAGGGGTTATTCCTCATTTGGGGACTTACAAGTGATTTGTGCCAAGAGACATCAGAGAGGGAGTGAGAGAACTATCAAATGGAAGTCAATATTGATACAGAGGAGGCGATTTTAGGGTTTAATTAGGAAAATCAGCACTGCCACGTACTTGGCTGCTGCCCATAGCTGAAGTCCTGGTACTCTTCATACTTTTATCTGTCATCGTATACTACTTTGTATTCTTGAAAAAAAAGGGATGCATCAAAAGGTGGTTTGTTATAGCTTGATAGGTGGATAGAAGAGAGAGATCGAAATCCATTAGGAAATTTGTGAAGAACTATAAAGTATGATAAAAAATTTCAGTTAAATTGTCCGTTTATGCAACTACATATTTAAGTAATCAATGTATTTGTTTCATCTGGCAGGTAAAATGCTTTGCCATATTTCAGAATTCTCAAGAGCAAGAAACATTTCTACAATCAATTCATTTATTATCGTAATCTACTATAGTTGTTTATTTCTTATTTTGACACTGCACTTTGCATCATCACATTTCTATTGTTCGTCTCCCGTGACATCTTCTTCATTAAATAAGTTAGGATTTAGCAAGGCTTTACATCAGTAAACTGTTACGACCTGAACTTCTTCAAAAATAAGGCTCAACAGCATCCCAGAAGGAAAGTCACTGATCACTGGTAGTTCGATCAGAGTACGAATCCCGGCGAACTGCCGGGGTGTCTGGAGTTTTTGTGGTTTTTCCCATATATAACGTAAATATGAACCAGTTTTCCTTAAAGCATTTTCCACAAAAGCATTCCTCCTCGTAGTCAGATAGTTCTAGAGCTGCTTTGTCTTAATCAATTAACCTTAGCATCCTCACAAATTAAGCTTAAAATATAGATTTTAAAGTATTTAAAAGAATTCGAAAAATTTTCTCTGAAGATTTCAAAAATTATTCATACTACAGACCCAAATAGAAATTTATTCATTGAGTTTCGAAATCTGGTCAGGTCAAATAAGGAAAAAATTTGTACTAAATTATACGTCTACTTAAAATACTCCGAAATAAATGTCAGACCTTAAAGGGTTCCATCTTTTCTTAACATTTTTTCTTGAATTTGAAATAAATAACTTAAACAACTCACATTCTAAATGTACTGTCTAACTTTCGAATAAACTATTACACAGCCATTTTCCTCTCTTCGAGATCTAAACAAAGCGTCACACATGCAGAAAGGCCACAAAGCCTGCTGATTTACCAACATTTGAAACCGGGTCAAGTAACCACTGTTCAACGGTTTTTATGCCATGGTCATTTGGTTATTTGAATATGGCAGAGAATAAGAGGGCTAATTGTCTAAGTGGAAGGATGTCTCCATGAAGGAGTTAGTAAGGGAAACTGGCTGGTTGCGATGTTACAGATTCTGCATTACAAATGGGGATAAACACGAAAACCAACCATGCAGGCAGCTCATTTACCTGGCTAACTTTGTACTATTACCATGCAGCGGCCTTAAATGCTTGCCAGCTTGTTCGATCGACGGTGGAGTTAAATAAAAGGGAAATAAAATAAAGGTCCATCTCCTTTAAATGATGAATGAACGTGCAGTATTTGATAATTTTTATAGGTAATAGTTTCAACCTCAAACTTCTTCAAAATCCGGCGAAGAACTCTATTGATTTATAATACATTTATTTGTTTTAATTAGCTGTCATATTAGATTAGGAAGAGAAACTTTTGTATTTATTACATGCCTAATAGCGTATGCATAGATTAGAAGATGTCTATTGGCAAAAGTACGCTTTATATTTATCGATGCCCTCTAAGTCCTCTAAAGGAGAAGCTATCATTGCCATTTAGCCAAACTTTCCAAGACAAACTACCAAAATAAAACTCAAATTTGGCAGTTGACTATTAAACGGAGATTGAAAGAGTTTCAAAGAAAAGAAAGCAGAACATAAGCAAATAAATCCTTGCATATATGTTCAATGAATTCTTTGATTTACAAAGTAGTGGCATTTTTAGAATTAAAATAATATTTAGACCTAGATCTGGGAAACGGGTTCAGTAGTAAAACGCACAGAATGGTATATCACGTTTAGATGAAATGGTACTATAATTCATAAAAATAACTACTAAATAATAACAGAATATTTTATGACTCCATATATATTTGATAAACAAGTAAAAAATAAATTTCCTTGACTACGAGATGAACTTAACATCTTTCCTTAACCACCGATTTTTAATCTTATAAAATGAACTAAAAAAGCAAAAAAAAATGATTTTAAATTCTGTCATAGCCTTTACCAACCTAAAGAAAATTACTGATCATTAATTTGAATAACCTGGAGCTCACCATGTTGTTGAAATCTAGTGCTGAGCAGTAAAGTCACCGAAAACTGGTAGTTCAACCCAGTTCACATTCCAGCCAGTGGGCTGGTTGCATAGCCGTTTACATAGTTTTCTCCATGTGTAACGTGGATATGAGACCGTTTCCTTTAGAGTGTCCGCGACGTAGGCATCTCTTCCATTAAGCACATAGCTCTCCCGTGCTTTGTTGTAATCAAACAAACAAATCAATCAGCGAGTTGAATATTGCTACTGAGAATTTATCATCGATACAGGAATTCACTTACTTTTTTGATGTCGAGAAATATTGCATTATTTCTCGACATCAAAAAGTAAGCTAAAATCTAGTAAAACGACTTAAAATCTATATTAACTCTGAAGCCAGCTTACACATGAAGGCCTTGATAACGATGCCCGTCATAAATGCGTTGGCTTTTTTATGCAGTTCAACAAATGCCCCCATAGGTAGAAAACCATTTCATCAGTGTATTTAGGTAATTGGACTTTTATAAAGACCAGTTTTTAACTTATAAAAGCAGCCATTATTAAACTGCCGGCACTGCCAGGGGCTGGATGGAAAGCAGGGCTTTAGTCTGCAACTTTAATTAATAAAGCGAATAAAACCTCTCGACATAATGAAATCCACACTTTTATACCAGGCACCATTGTGAACTTCCTTCTTTGGCAAAAACTGGCCGGCCAGTTTAAAGTGTGCACCTTTATGTAGCGAAGAAATAATTGCTTGAAATATTTCATTGATTCTTTTCATTAAGTACAAAACCTTATTTCACAACAGGTTTTAAAATTTGTGTTCATGTTAACATTTATAGTCCTGGGGGTTTCAACCATAGTCATAATTGATAAAGGTGTAAATTTACCCTCGTTTTTACAAATCGATCTTCCTTACATCTAAGCAGAATCTTTTCTATTATAGGACAGCACGTTCTGAGCAATTTTCTGTAGAAAGATATCTCATCCAACTTGCTACTTCCAACGAGGAAAGGTATTTTCTTAAATCAGTTCATTTCGAATGCGATAAAAAGTTTCTAAACATAAAAACAATATTCCCCAAGTTAGTAATTTCAGTGATTTAAGAACTAGAAAGAATAACATTTTTTTAAACCTTTTTTTTTACAATACTTATTTTGGAAATATGATGATGTTATGATACATGTTATGATAGATAAATTAAAAGCGTTTTTCTTAATAGAAGCCAATAGAGAACGTTGGCACATACATCTCTCTTTAAAACCTGGCGTTTATTATGCTGTAATGGCCGCTAAATAATTAAAAATAAGACTCTCTTCTGTAAATTATACTCTTTACTGTAATTGAAAATAGTTTTGATTATGTTAATCTCTAAGTAGATGTTAAAGAAAAAACTACAGCTTCCTTCTTGATACCGAAGCTTCCACAAATTCTCACAGTATGTAACCAAAATTCACTTCAATTAATCGGTCGTATACTTTGCTACTGAAATATGTTTAAAAGCTTACTCTAGTTACCGGATTAAAATAGAGGGGCTGAAGAAGACAAAACTTAGCTTATAAGTTCAGCTTAATATTTTAAAGGTACAATATATCTACTTTATGCCCAACTTTATCTGCAGGTATAATACACAGAGCCGTAATAGTAATTTATTACATTCAAAAAATTTGATTTAGTTATTTAGAATTATTTTGCATCGGAAAATCTGTTATGCTTCATGAAATCATTCAGAAAAGTATCTTAGTTTGTTCAGAGTTTGCAAATATTAACACTTAAATATTATTAACTTTTCTGCGCTTTTTATGCGATTTATCCCATTAATGAGACTTCTAGGCGCTGTTTTCAATATTACTGATTTTTTATTGAATTTAAGTTCATTACCTGGAATTGTTTGTTTCAACACGACAAAGCAAAGGAGGGCTGTCTGTTTAAGGGAAGAGATGCTTCCGTTTAGGGAACTGGCTGGTATTCATGTTACACTTGATGAAAATCTCGAACACTGCCCTGTGTCAAGCCTGTTCACTTGATATCGAAGAGAGACTGACATTGACAAATTTGAGGGAGAACCACGTACGTTCCCTGATCTGCTCGCATACAAAATTTGTTTTGGACACATTAAGTAGTAGTAAATCTAAGGATAAACTGTAAAAACTAGAATATTTTATGACAAACTTAAATATATCTGCTTCGGAAAATCCAGTACTTTTTCTGCTTTCATCTTGTGATGAGAGCGTATTAAATTAGCTCCTTCATATCAGAAGGCATTATTTTTATTCTTTAGGAATATTTAAAATCAAAACAGAAATTTAAAGCACAAAATGCTTTAAGTGCAAAAATACTATTAAATTTGATTTCTATGAGAATTTTTAAATAATCTCTTCAAGCGACATCCATTATGGACAATTCATTCTTTTTTGCAGTCCGTTTGCTTCTGTTGCATCTTGCATTATAATGGAAAATGCTGTAATGTTTTGGCTTCATTTCAGTCTGTTTTAAAGAAAAAACTTCAGACTAAGGAAGAAGAAGATTCGTGACGTCATAACTGTGAAAAATGACTTGTTTTCGATCTCGAATTATAATTGTTTTGCATATTCTGAGATATTTTAGGTCAAGAAGATAAAGAAATTTATGCAGAGTAGTTTATGCAGAGAATTTCCGGGTCAAATATTTCCAATGATTTTCAAAAGTGATTGAAAACTTGTATTACCAGCCTGGGATTTTCCTTTCATTTTGAATTGCTGAAATACGTTAAAGCTTTGCGAGGAAGTTAATTCGCAATTAAAAATGAATGGAGATTATTTTAAGTTATGTTTTTCATATATAGCAGAGCACACAAGAGCTATTCTGCCTAGGAGGAGCGACACCTAGAATTTTCTAAGACAAACTAGCTTGCATAACTACTACACAAGGGGAGGACTCTAAAATAATATGGGACTCCACTGATACAGCCCGAGATTATTTTGGAGTTTATTAAATTGTCTGCCTTTATACTCAAAAATGGAATTTGCAGTCGGAGCTGCTTTCTCGTAACAACGTTTGGAGGTTGTTTTCACTCTTCGGCAAATTGTGTGCATTCAAATGTAGCGTGTGATTTTGATACTGGTTTCTGAGTTTCCATAGTTCCTTCTGCATTAAGAGCAAATAAATTTTGCTCCTGAAGGAGAGTGACCTGTATCAGTCGCCTTCAAAATCGGTTCAATTTTACATAAAAGTTTTGTCAATCTAAGTTACCCTAACCCCAGTTTGCATTTTACATTAGCTTGAGTCTCTTAATATTGATCTTTTGTCATTCGTTTGAAATTACACTTTATTAAAGCATAACAAAGAATAAAAACCGATCAGATAGTATAAATTTTATAAATATCCCTTCAAGTTTATTTAAAGTAAATGAAAATACTCTTTGATACTAATCTTTTTTTATTATCAATAACATGTAAATATTTTATCTAAATAATTTTAGTATAAATATTTATTTTTAGTATGGAATAATAAATTTACTGACTATACAATGACATATTTATTGATTAGAAATTAAGATTTCGTTTATTTGCTTATTAAATAATGTATTTATCTGAATCCTATACTTGAATATTTTCTGATTATATGCATTTTTTTAAATTTTAAAAGCATGTGGGGTTTTACTTATTTAATTCAGTTTTCAATCCGTGAACCCCACAAACACTAACGAGCGAATAATCGCTTAAGACTGTGAATAAAGACGTAAGACTTACGAAGGGTTAACTAGCCTTTGTTTCTCATAATAAATATGATACAATCAGTTTCTAACTCGGAACGTACAGCAAAGCCTCCTCTTGCGCTTGAACTCAAACAAATAGGAAATTAAACTTAAGTAAGCTTAACTAAAGCTAACTGAAAGACCCAAGCTATCAAGCTAACTACCCAAGCTATCAAGCTTCTAAGTAGTTGACCCCTAAATCGTAATTAAGTCGGCGAAGTCAAACAAGGGCCTAAATGGCCCAGCGTAGCAATAACTAAGAGAGACGTAGCCAAAAGGCAAACGCGCGCTAGTCAGAAACTCAGACTGTCTCTCTCGAAGTCAGGGAAACATCGACTTAAATTCTACTCTTTACTCATTTGCAGTAACTGCGTTTCTAAAATTACATTCTAGTAGGAAATTGTAAGCTGAAACTATAATGATAGGAAAGATGCATAAACTTAAAATAACTGTTAATAAAATTAGGATAAACCTTACAAGTATAAGACTTCCAAAGTGATTCTTTATTTTGTTAAAGTAACCATTATTTCCATAAGAATAACAAATCTCAGAACTTGATGCTTTCTTGTTTAGTATTAAATGATTCAAATGTGGCAGAAGAAGTAATGGACACATTTGTACCAGAGTGCCAATAATGCTTGACAGAAATTATATATCACAAAGCACGGCTGCTTCATGAGATGTATAGATATTCCAAACTGTTTCAGAATTTAGCAGAAAATATTCAGAGCAGAGAATAATCAATATTTTAAAATACTGTATGTAAATGTATGCAAAACTTTTTTGTCGTTTTCAAAATTTCAAAAGTCTTAAAGAACAAAAAGTAAATCTGATACGTTATTGATTGTAAGGAAAAACGTAACAGCAAAAGAATTACATAATCTATAGAAGTCTCATCTTTATTCATTCAGCGAGTCACGACTAAGCCGTAACATATGCAAAACGGAATAAAGAACTAGGGTGACGTAATGTCTGTAATAAGTCATGTAATTACAGTCAGTTATTCTCTATTTTCTCAGTCTATTGTTTGTTATTCAGTTACTTTTAGAATATGTTGATTTTCCTTTCTCTTCACAAAAAGTTTATACGTAGGGATACGTTTTCATTATTTCTTTGACTGTCATATGTAATATTTTCCCACTGTATGATCTCCGTTGAAATAACACAACGTAAGTGACAGTATAAAATTCTTACTCTTGCTTTGCAGTAAATACTTGTTTTACCCAAAGGAAAAAGAAAATGCAGTTTTCCGGATAACTGCAGAAAGAACAAAATATTTTTGGGAAATATATCATAGGATAAGATCAAAATGTTTTTGCGCATTGTGCATGAATAAGAAATTTGACATCCTTTCTTCCATTGTTAGAATTTTACATCTTTATTTACATTCGGCTATTTTATTCCTTAGGAGAGCAAGTAAGAGATATTTAAATTTAGAAGATGAAACGCATTTTTCCATTACTTCAAGCTCTAGACGCTATTCTATTTCTTGAATTAGATACCGAAAGCAATAAGTACTATCGTTGAAGTGCTTCCCTGAAAGGAAGAGCATATTGATTATATATCCTACAACGCTCTTGAACATTCCAAAGAATCTGGAAAATATCTTGTTGATCCACTTTTTGCGCAAGCACTGAGTAGTATTCCTGCCTATTTATTCAATTTTAATACGTGTTTTGTGAAAGAAGTTGTTTACGAAATATCATGCTGCATAGATAGAAGAAAATTTCTAAAATAGAACATTTCTAGGATTTCGGCGAAAATTCTTTCATCCGTTTGAATGAAAATCCTCCTTTAAAAGTTATTGAAGATGTTTATTTGATATAAGATATTTATATCTATTCTGCCGTAAGTAAACAAATATTATTTTCCTTTACAAGAAATTCTTACATCTTTCTTTTCCAAAATTGTTAAACACCTGTCATTCCGGAGATTGTTCTATTGATTCTGAAGTTTTGATTTTGAAATCTGGCAAGCATTTGATTGTCATAAAATATACGATATTTATATTTCTTAGGAGGGAACATGATAATTATCTTTCTTATCCTTTTAGGCTACCTATCCGAGTGCTATCTCCGTTTGCCAAAGTCGTTTATAAAATTTGGGCTTATTACATTGGACCATTATGTTATAGCAAATTAGGGCCTAAGGGAAGCAATACCTTCGTGGAGATTTTTCTGAGAGAAACTAGCTTGTATTGAGATTACACACGAGGATAAACACGAAACCAAGCATGCAGCTAGCCACCTCCCTGGGATTTGAACTTGGATTGAACTATTAGTATTCAGTCACTTTATCCGCCTGCCCTTATATATGGTTTTAGTTAGATTACTATATTTAAATATGGCAAAGCACACAAGGGCTACTTGCGTAAAGAGAAAGATGTGGAGTAATTACTAAGGAAACCTAATTCCTTTTCATGCTACACACGGAGAAAAACACGAAATCGAGCCATGCAGCCACTCCATTCTCCTGGGTTAGAGTGAGCTACCAGTATTTAGCGGTCATAACAACTCGGTCACTAGTGGGGGAACAATTACTAAATGGGGATTAAGATAGTCATTTCAGAAGTAACTATGTACCTGCGTATCATGGCTTGTGTTGTTGAACGGCTTCTAAACTGAAAAGTATCTCAATGTGAATAAGTGGTAATAATGTTCTAAATATATTGGAAACAAAAGAATGCGCGAAACGATGATCGCTTTCTAAATGAAGGCAGCTAAAATATTATAAATAATAAAAATAGTATTAAAGTAAAATATTTTCAGTCATTTTATTTCCCATAAACGTGAAAGTACTCTAATTAAAAAAAAACAAAAAAAAAGATTCAGATAATTGTGTTTGCCGAACACATATTGGTTAAACAGTCGTTGGAAATCATCACTGAATCCATGAGTCATTTTGCCATCTGAAGAATTTTACCCAGGATTTACCACTGGGGGCGATTGATATTACGCCAGCACGGAAGGACGCCAGAGAACTCATATACAGCCAAGCCTTACGGAATCGAACACACATTGTAAGGTTTTAGTTAAACTAACCAAGTTTATTTTAATTTAAATCTTTTCTATCTCCTCTCTGCTTCAACTTCCTGTCAGAAGAAGCGCGCGTTTTTAGCTTATGCTAATTTTTGAAGTTCAGCCATGCACTATTTAAGACAGAGGTAGAAACCTCTCGGTGTGTGAGAGCTTTGCCTCAGATCACGGTCACGCTGCTCAACTTTCGCCTGACCAGCTAGCAGTTTAAATTTATAAGCCATAGTGCTTACTACGTGATTGCATTGTAAAATAAATTAAAGTGCGGTAGTATTTAGTATATCTTGCTACGCACCCTTTTAGATAGAGGCCAACTTCCGCGAATTGCTCTGCGAAGCAAAGTTTAATTTAAGTTCTATTTTAATTTATTTAAATTTATTTGATTGTTAAGTTCGACCAAAGTGTGGTCTGTTACGTTCTGTATCTCTCCCGAATTGGGAGGTTTGTATTTAATAGTGATTGAATAAAAGAGGATTTCAAATCCCTTCACGTGCAGTTATTCTCCAGCCCAGCAGTTACATCAGAACATAGCGTACCTTCCGCTCCCTGTTCCAGTTCAGGACTTAGAACGTAAGGATAAGAACCCTTTACAGAATTTACCATGTTCTCAAAGAATACACACAGAATGCTAAGTCCTGATAGTGGCGCCCGCACAAAAAGAAGAGGATGGCCTCAACAACAAGAAGACGAACCTGAGACACCTGCTGTACCTGTCCAGAATCCTGAGATAGCACCTCCTGGCATAGAAGGATTCGGCTACATCGTACAAACCATGCGAGCAGCCATGAAGCCAGCGGCAAGTTTTGACGGCAAGACAGCCGTAATCAATTTCCTGGAAAAGCTAGACTCCCACTTCATGCTATATCCAGTCCACGAATTTCAGAAAGTCGCTCTTGCTACCAGCGCTTTGAAGGGCCAAGCGCTAAGTTGGTTCAAGTGCATCGGAAAGAATCTCTTGGGGGAACCAGGAAGCCCCACATACACGTATGAAAATTTCAAGAATTCTCTAGTGAAAGCATTTCCCGTGGTGCGAGATCGAGCCAGATTGGAAGCTGAACTGTTTAGCCGATACCAAGAAAGAATAGAAGATTTGTCTAATTTTATTTTGAGGAAAATTCAAGTTTTCAAGCTTTTGTATGGAAGTCGCCCGGATCCTGAAATTATTCAAGTTATACTTCCTAGGCTACTGCCCCAAGTTCAAGATTTCATCGAACTAAGAAATCCAACAACATTAGACAGATTATTTGAGCTCGCGGTACAATTTGAAAGCCGAAGAACAGCCGACAACGAACGACGACGCCAATTTGAGCGAAGAAGTCAGTGGAGTTCGCCAAGACCGCAGCAAAAGCAAAATCAAAGTTACGGGAATAAGGCGAAGCAATGGCCGAAGAAAGATGTGTCTCCTAAAGCGAGCGGCGAACGAAGGGAATTTAATAGAAGAACAAGCAAAGATTCCGAGGGCAACCAGAAGAAAAAGAATTTAAACTAAGAGGGATTTCTTCGAGGAAGGTGAAGAAGTCCGAAGCAGCGCAAAACCCTTCCAAAATCAATTTAAACACCGTGGTCGTTAAGAATTTGAGTTTGCCGAAGATTGAAGTTCTAATCAACAACATACCGGCGACAGCCCTCTTGGATACAGGAGCCCAAAGCAGCTTCGTATCGGAAAGATTCTTTAAGAAGCACTTTCGACGTTACAGAATTTTTAGTGCAAGAGACACGGATGTCATAGCGGCCCAAGGAGAAAAATGTAGCTGTTTAGGAAAAGTACCATTGTTCGTGCGTATCAACAACGAACAGGTAAGAATCCTGTTTTATATTGTGCGTAACCTGCAGACTTGTATTATTCTAGGTGTGGACTTTTTTAGTTTGGCAGAAGCAAAAATTGATTTCAAGGGGGGAGAACTAACATTAAATATGAAGCCAATTGAAGCGAAGAATGATAAGCCCCCGCAGCTGGACTTGGAACATTTACAAGCAGAGGAAAAAGAGAAAATCCAAGGTCTGGTAAGTCACTTTGCGAATTTATTTAGTGATGTACCAGGCTTTACGCAGGTGGTGAACCACGACATTGACACGGGGGACGCTCAGCCAGTTAGGCAAAAGCCATATAGATATGATAGGACAAAAGAAGAAATAATTGAACATCATATTAAAGAGATGTTAAAGAATAAAATCATCACGCCAATTTCTAGCAGTTATGCTAGCCCCGTTGTCCTGTGTAAGAAAAATAATGATTACCCGATTACGCACCCGAAGCGGTGGCGTTTTGCTATAGATTATCGCAAGTTAAATTCAGTTACAAAATATCCTGTATATCCGTTGCCGATAATTGAAGAAATTATTCGAAATATTTCGTCTACAAAATACATGACTACATTAGATCTCACGAGTGGCTATTTTCAGATTGGGGTAAAACCCGAGGACGTACACAAAACCGCGTTCATAACGAAATCTGGTACGTACGCATTTCTTAGAATGCCGTTCGGATTATCCGGCGCGCCGGCAACGTTCCAAAGATGTATGGACATCGTCTTAAGACCAGTCCTTGGTAAAAGCACTTTCATATATTTAGACGATATTATAATTACGAGTAGTACTCTAGAACAACACTTACAAGATTTAAGAAAAGTATTTTCATTGTTAAACGAAGCTGGTTTAAAGATAAATGCGTCTAAATGTAAATTTGCCGCAAAAGAGTTACGTTATTTAGGATTTAAAATTTCCCAAAAGGGAATCGAAACGGATCAGTCAAAAATAGTAGCCATTAGAAATTATCCTGTTCCTAAAACAGCGAAGAAATTATCGTCGTTTCTCGGGATGTGTTCATATTACCGGGCTTTCATTAAAGACTTTGCAAAAATAGCTGAGCCACTGCTAAAGTTGAAAAGAAAAAAAGCTAGGTTTTCGTGGTCAGCAGAAGCCAACTTGGCGTTTCAAAAATTGAAAGACGCATTGACTCAAGCTCCCGTCTTAAAATTTCCAGAAGGGGATAAAGGATTAGAGATTTCAGCGGACGCTTCAGATTTCGCGATTGGTGCAGTGCTTTCCCAAAATGGTCAGCCCGTGGCTTTTTTCAGCCGAACATTAAATGAAACCCAAAGAAACTATTCCGCAACAGAGAGAGAAACTCTCGCAGTGTTAGCATCAGTACAGAAATTTCGTGTGTTCTTTGGAAGTTCTCCAGTAACTGTATATACCGACCACGCGGCGGTCACTAGACTCTATTCTGGAAAAAATTTATCACCCAGATTAATAAGGTGGGCTCTCAAATTACAGGAATATAACCTAATAATTAAACATACGCCGGGAAAGGAAAATGTTGTGGCAGATGCTTTAAGCAGAATTAACTTAGATGAAAATGGAAGTGTAATTAAGATAGCCATGTTAACATCCAAAGTATTAGATTCTCGTGAAACAGTAATAGCCGAACTCAAAAAAGATCCGGAGTTCAAAAATATATACAATTATTTGGCCGACCCTGAGAATTTCAATCATCCGGATATTGTGCCGATAAGAAATAGGGCCGAAAATTACGAATTAATTGACGGACTGTTATTCTATACGAAAGCTACTAATGAGAATCATGAATATAGACCGGTTATCCCAGCTAGCATGAGGTTGAATGTATTAGAAGAGTTGCATGATTGTGCCATTTCGGCTCATTTAGGTATAAGAAAAACTGTTCAGAGAGTTCGCGAGGCAGTTTTCTTTCCAGAACTGCAAAAGTTTACTAGGGCGTATGTCCAGTCGTGCCCAACATGTCAATTAAATAATTATGTTAATTTCCGCCCGGCCGGGTTCCTAAATAGTATTAAATCAGAATTCCCAAATCAAATAATAGGCATCGATTTACTTGGACCTTACCCTCGAAGTAAAGTTAATAAAAGCCGATATCTTTTAGTTATAGTGGATCATTTTAGCAAATGGTTAGAGTTAATTCCGTTAAAACGCGCGTCTGCAAAAATTGTAGTAGATTCAATTCTAAATAAGTATATTTTAAAATACGGGGCGCCCCTAAAAGTTATTTCAGACAATGGTCCTCAGTTTGTTAGTAAAATGTTTGAGGAAATGTGTGCAAAACTGGGCATACGTCATCTAAAGATGGTCCCGTATCGTCCGCAGTCAAACATAGCGGAACGGGTGAATAGAAATGTAGTGAAAATAATTCGTAGTTATGTGAAAAACTATCACTCTACCTGGGATAGCCATATAAATGAATTTGCATTTGCACTTAGGACCGCCAAACACGATACTACACAAAAAACACCCGCTGAACTCTTCTTAGGAAGAAAGATCTTGACCCCCCTAGATAAACTGTTCTTTGTACAGGAAAGGGCAGAAGAATTTAAAATGAGTGATATACAAAAGTTAATACGGGAAGCGACGGAAAATATAGAAATGGCCCAAAGAAAACAGAAATTGTACTATGACCTAAAAAGAAGAGAGGTCAAGTACAATGTGGGAGATGAAGTGTTGAAGATTAAACACAACTTGTCAAATGCCCCAGAGGAAAAGGTGGGGAAATTTTTTCCGCGTTTTGAAGGCCCGTTCACAATTGAACAAATTACGGGGGCAGTGGTTATATTAAAAAGAAATGATGGTCAAACGCTCAAAGCGAATGTGGACCAAATAAAACCGTTCTATAATCGCAGCAAAATGGCTGTATTTAAAGATTCGTTTCAGGATCCGAGGCAATCGACTAGCCAGGAAGATATACGTCAGCAAAAACAGCAGGAACCAGCTACAACGGCATCGAAATGTCAGAAGAAGAAAGCTCCCCCCCAACAAAGAAATAAGAACCAAAAAGGTGGTTTCAAAAGAAAGTCTCACGATGCAGGTGAACAAATCTACGAACGGAATTACGAGCGCACCAAGAGAAGAAAGCAGAATGGGCAAGGGAAGCCCAATGTATCCAAAAGAACTGTGGAATCATCGGACAGGTGCCTGAGAAGCAAGAAACGTCGATTGCAGCCTGAGAATCAACTTCCCGAATACAGCAGGAACCAGGACAAGCAACGAGCAAGGGCCCAGGAGAGAAGGGCCCAGTCCACCAAACGTCCAGCGGAGCAACCTCCTCTACAAAGGAAATTGCCGAGGATACAACGACGGAATTTCAAAAGAAAAAGAGACGAGCAGGCTCCGAAAGAACAACGAAAAACGAGGAAACTGAACCAGGCCACAACTTACTCAAGTTTTAAAGATTGGGCCAAGAAAAGGATGGACGATCATAATAAGATAAGTACAATTTCGTATTCAAAAGTTTAGTTAATTTTTGAGTATACTGCAAGTTGCAGGGCTGATTTTACCTCAAGCGAGGTTGACTTTTACGCCAAGTGAGCGATAAGTCCTCATATGGAAAGTAAAATGTTTTGTTAAAAGAAATTGTAATTTTCAAAGATTTAAAATCACTTAATGTTTTGTAAATAGATTAATTCTGTAAAAGCAATGAATTGCTGAAAAGAATATGTTAACTAAATGATTTTGTATGACGCTTTGTCTAAAGACTTGTAAAATGTCTAGAATGAAAATTCGGAAAATTGAAAAACACGATTTAGTCTGTAGACTATTAATTCAATGTAATTTGATATTTCAAGAAAGTACCTTGAGAAAGGAATAGGAAGCACTTGCTGTAAGCTTAGAAATTTAACCTATATTTCTGTAAGCTTAGAAATTTAACCTCTATTTGCATTTCAGGATTGCTATGAAATTGTTAATGTGTTATGAAATGTAACAAATAATATTATGCTAGCAATGCACGTTAAGTGCAATATTAATGTGAATGTTGTGTGCAAACTGCGAATTTGTATGCATGAAAAGTTAAAGATTGACTATTTTAGAATGCAAGTGTTAATTAGGCTCTCCACCAAATACACTTAAAGTGTTAGACATAAAGCTAGTGAGAACCTTAGGATTAGCTGGTTATAGGGCGTTTTTTTCAGGTCTCGTATGTCAAGTTCTAACTAATGTTAGTCGATTGTAGGTGGAAGAGTTGAACACCCCCGAACACATAAAAACCCGCAATGGCGGTTTGCTTTACATCCAACACCGGTGAGAGAGCATACGGGGGAAGAATTTAATTGTGCTTGAATGATAATGTGTGTGTGCAAAATTACACAAAAAAAAAAAAATAAGGATTTGTACCACTTAGAATTATTCTGTTATTATGTCATACTAAAGTTGTTTTCCTTCCAGATTTTGCTGGAAGGAGTAAGACTGTTTGAAGAATAAGACTTGAAAAAAAAAATGTTGAAGATTGTTGTTCCAGAAAATTTCGTCTGTATTTTACACAAACATATATTGCCTTGTAAGAGTTGGCCTAAGTTTAGAACAGTGAAATTTTCGACTATTTAGAATTGCTAGTTTTCAACATGGTCCGTTTGGACCAAAGTAGTTTAACTATCGCAATTCTGGCGGGAAGTTTGTAAGGTTTTAGTTAAACTAACCAAGTTTATTTTAATTTAAATCTTTTCTATCTCCTCTCTGCTTCAACTTCCTGTCAGAAGAAGCGCGCGTTTTTAGCTTATGCTAATTTTTGAAGTTCAGCCAAGCACTATTTAAGCCAGAGGTAGAAACCTCTCGGTGTGTGAGAGCTTTGCCTCAGATCACGGTCACGCTGCTCAACGTTCGCCTGACCAGCTAGCAGTTTAAATTTATAAGCCATAGTGCTTACTACGTGATTGCATTGTAAAATAAATTAAAGTGCGGTAGTATTTAGTATATCTTGCTACGCACCCTTTTAGATAGAGGCCAACTTCCGCGAATTGCTCTGCGAAGCAAAGTTTAATTTAAGTTATATTTTAATTTATTTAAATTTATTTGATTGTTACGTTAAGACCCAAGTGCGGTCTTTTACTTTCTGTATCTCTCCCGAATAGGGAGGTTTGTTATTAATAGTGAATTAATAAAAGAGGATTTCAAATCCCTTCACGTGCAGTTATTCTCCAGCCCAGCAGTTACATCAGAACATAGCGTACCTTCCGCTCCCTGTTCCAGTTCAGGACTTAGAATGTAAGGATAAGAACCCTATCACCGAATTTACTATGTCTGCAAAGAGTATGCACAGAACACAAAGTCCTGATGACATCTTTAATTTCAGGTAAGCAGATAACCCTTTACTAACCACCCTAGCTTCCGCGATGGTAACCAGCAAGTTAAATATTATAAGTTTTTCTATAGGTAATATAAATGGGATAGATACATACACTGGTGTGCAAAAATTAAGGACGAGACGGTTTTTTCAATATAACTTTGTACAAAAGCTTTCCAAATCAACACAATTAATACCGTAAGATCCTTAATACGTAAAGACATGAGTAATGTAAGCAACACTTACTAAAAGAGAAATCAGAGGGATAAAAGAAACTTTAAGGCCGAAACACTGTGATTGGTGTCCAGCAAGAAACATCCAGTCTTTAATAAGGAATATGATCTCCCCTGACTGCTAGGCAGGTTTCACATCATTTGTGCATGCTGGATATGTGGTTGCTAATGAGCTGTTGAGACACTGCTGCTGCTTCCTCTTGTAGC
>KK115143.1:522260-543786 GCA_000611955.2 Stegodyphus mimosarum
TGTGTCGTGTGTCTAGCGATTTCTCCCGCTGTCTGCCGCCTGTTTCTTCTGGCCTGTAAGGCAATATACCGGTCATCTGCGGGTGTGGTTCCTCGTGGACGACCACTACTAAACCCCCGGATAGCTGTTCCTGTAGTTTGAAATTGTCTCCAAAGTCGTGAAACGATGCTGTGAGCAATTCCGAACTCTGCAGCCACACTTGTCACACTGCGGCCTTCCTCCAACTTCCCAATGATTCGACCTCGGGTAAAAGCATCCAGATGTCGTCTAACAGATTGATTATTCGCCATTTCTCGCTGAGGCAGCAACTCGGTGTGATTTTAACTGCTATACGGCGTGCAATCTCTCTGCCAGAAATACTGATCTTACACCGACAACATGCTTTATACTACTCAGACTCTCCCCCATTACGTCTACCTGCATATCTGCGCATGTGCTACCGTACATCATCTTACTTAATCTCCTGATTGGTCTTTCTGTCCGCTCTCCCTCTTCGTTCAGCTGATATGCTAATTTTTCCACTTCGTCCTTAATTTTTGCACACCAGTGTAGATTTATGTATTGCTGATAATATCTGTATATGTTATATGTTATATAATATTTACTGATACACTGTATGGTATATGGTTTTTAGTTCAGAAGGAAGATATTATCTACATCTCATAAAATTATTATTTTCATGTAAAACTGTAAGAAAATCATTTAAACTTCTCAGGACCACTGTTCCTTCTGGTTAATTTTGCAGACATAACTGGAGTCCTGAGTCAGAACAGGGAGCTTAATCAAGCTATGTTCGTGCTGTGTAGAAAATAAAACAAAGATAAGGAGGGTTAAATTTACCGTTTATTCTTACAGCTTACAGGTGCTCCTGCACTTCGGGATACAAAGAACAATACTTTTGGTCCTAGAACGTAGAAAATAAATTAACTTAATTAAATAAGAACTAAGATGTTTTACAAAGAATAGTAATGCGAATATTGGCCCTTTAATACTACATATGTAGTAAGCAGAATGCAAAGACTACAATACGTTTTCAAATGTGAGCGAAAACTAAGTTCTGGCCTTAAAGGCAGACAACGAAAATCACACGCGTGGTAAAGGCAGCGAGAAGAATCTCTGTTTCACTCCTTGGTTAAAAGCCATGTCTTAAATACTTCTTAAGTTTGCAACTTCATTTGCATACACTAAATCTATTCACGCTTATTCTGGCTGGAAATGGAAAATAAGAGGTGATAGTAAAGGTTTAAAATAAAATAAACGTTAATAAAACTTAAAATCCTTACAAACGTATTTTTCATAAAATCGGCCTCGTAATTAAATTGTCAAAAAATAAAAGCATGTAAAAATCTGAAACTACCATTAAAAGTCATTTCGAGAGATATTAAACAAGCTCTTGATTTGGCTGGTTCCTCACAACAAACGCACAGCTCTTATATTTTCGAAATAATATAAAGATATCTGGAATGCTTTTCTATAAATTTTATCGCCTTAATCTGCTCAAACTTTTGTTATGCAAACTTTATTGCATTTTTATTTGCTTTAATAAAAGCAGGTATTATAAGGTATTTTCTCCCTCCTTTCTGCATCCCTCCGTGATGTAACGGTAGCTCATTCAAAGCGTATTCGAGAGGTCCAGGGTTCGAGCCCTGGAGAGGGCATTGCTCATTTTTCACATTTCCTGCTTCAAAAAAACCTAAAGACAGTGGCGCCCGAACCGAAGTGGTGGATGATGATTCTTCACCGCCAGGATTTGGCGATTGGGTCCCCTAAAACCCCAGTAGCCCTTTAAAAGGGGGAATATATAAGGTATTTCTTCCGCCTTCTTCGCATGCCTTCGTGGTGTAGTTGTAAGCAAGCTGGGCGCGTATTCGAGAGAGATAGTAAAAGATTAGAAGAATAAGGCACTGTGTAATGTCCTACATTAATCCTTAGTATTTCAGCCAATAAGGTGAAGCTTTATTTTCTAAGTTTTTTCTTCAGGTTCTGTTAACAGAACGTAGGACACAAAGTTACTTCCCCCACCCAATTAGTAGCCGACAGCGCTAACAACTCATCTCTGGGGGTTCCGTCTCATTGAAACAGAAATCCAGAAATACTTCAATAGTGAGAGGCTCGGGGTGAGGAAGCAAGAGTACTTTTGAGACAAATTTAAGGGAAAGGAAGCAATGGTAACAGGAGTAAATGTATAAAAAAGGGGTTTCTTCAGAAAGGTTATTAACATTTAATATTACATTAATTATAGAAGCTGTAGTGTTCTTCCCTTTTATCTATTAACTCAGTGTAGCGGAACCTAGTGAACAGCTAAACGAATAATCGCTTACGTTCAGAAATAGAAATGTAGACGCAAGAAGGGTTAATTACCCTTAATTGCTCAAACTAAAGGTGAACCCACGTTCCTTTCTCAGGAGTGCAACAAAGCCTCAATTGGACTTAAACTCAAAAATATAAAAAATAAGAACTGAACTAATGACTAACTAAAGAGATTTGGCCGAAGATAACACAATTTCTAACTAGTTGGCCCCTGATATTAAATTAACTAGCGAAGCTATCAAGGGCACGTAATATGGCCGAGCGTAGTAACAGCTTAGACAGACGCAGCCAAGGCAAATGCGTACTATTCAGAAATGCTGATTCTGTCTCTCGAATGCAATGGAACTTCAACTTAAATGCTACTCCTTCTCATTTGCATTTAACACGATAAAAACTCATTCTGTTAACGAACTGTAAGCTAAAATTAGGAGAGATAGGAAAGGGGCTTTAACTTAAAAATAACTGTTATAAACTTAGGATAAACCTTGCAAAGTGACTATATCCACTTTTGAAATATATTGTTCCAAAGCTAAAGCAAATTTGCTTCTCCCATCCGTTATCAAATATAATTCTAACATCTTAACAAATATAAGCACCCATTTGATTAGTTTTTCAAACAGTATGTGGTATTTTCCTCTTTTTATTTCAAGTGCTATGACAGTACAAGCTTCTTCGAAATTATGATTTGCTTCTCGAAATGCCACTATTGGCTTCAGTTTTATCATCGTTGTTGCCTTTAAGGTGAACATTATATAAACATTACTTCAATTCATTAGTTTCATAATTGGTTGTTTAATTGATTGCGGCAAAATAAGCTGGAGCTGTCTGTCTAAATTGATTTCATGGAACCATCTGACAAACATTTCCTACAAATGACAGAATTAAGCTGCTCTGCTTCATAAATGACAATGTAAATAAATATGTATTATTATTCGTCTACAGTTTAACAATTTCGTAAATAGTGTAAATAAATTAAAAGGACAATTTTGTAAAATCAAACGTGAATCAAAAATGATAACAACTTGAGAAGCATAGCTTCCCGTTAATGTGTGCACAGGAATAAAGGAAACTCACCCAGGGAAAAAGACAAAACTCATTGAATCACTTTATCGTTTTGTTTTAACTCAAAGTTTAAAAAATAGACGAAAACATGAATATCAATTAATTGCTTTATTCTGAGGAAGACGAAATAGCGGAATAAGCAATACTAATATTACTGGAGCCTGTGTCCACCATTACTTTTATAATCTGAAGTCAAAGTCACTCTCTCAGAAAATATGAAGTCCTTCTATGACTGAAAGCCATTGCAGATTATAATTGGTGAGAAAGTTAGCTAGCAAATTATCTGTTCAGAGAAAGAAGACCGACTGAATGAAATGTTCCTGTTCTGGTTGTTATCAGTTTTGCCTATAAATTCTCGTATTTGTACCTGCAAGCTACAGTACTTTAAGTTATAGATATTTTAAGATTGGCCAAAATCCTAATCTACGATACATAGACAGATATTGTTCATTCATTTCTGCGCTTATTAAATGCTTTTGAAATATATAAGCCCTTCATCGTATCTCAAGGCTGATTACTAAGTAATTAAATTTCAGGGCTAAACCTTGCCAATAGAAATAGGTTAGATTCTTACTAAAACGTAAAACTGTATAATAAAAACAGAGTTTTTTTCAAATATTTTGCATGGCATGGGGAAAACGTTGGCCACAAACAAGATAATTTCGTATCTCTAGTTATTTCTGCACATATCGTTAAGATAACAGCGGTTAAAAAGCAAATGAATACCTGAAATTATTTTAAGTCCCTACATCATGAGATGCTAGATCAATAAGAAGTATTTGCGTTCAATTCTTCCGCGCTATGGCAAATTTTAAGCGTCATAAGCAAAAAATAAAGCATTTATCATTACGTTTTTTTATTATCAAAACCTGTCTGACTAATGATATCCCCTTTGGAGCTTGCAGTTATCCATCAATTTAGATGAGATATGAGTCTGGCAATAGGATAAAATTTGGGTTCACACAGAACATGTCTCGGAAACTCAGAATATTTAGACTTTTAAAAATACAGAATTTTTTTTATAGGAATTGTCATAGTTTAGGAGAAAACAAATTATTTTCACTCGAATTTTCAAATTTCATCCGAGCTAGCTATTTTTTCGTAATATTAGTTTCTCCTTTATCGGAGTCTTAAAAGCTTTTTTATCATCTAAGTTTTAGTGCAATTCTATAAATTTCAGCAAACATTCTGTAATAGCTTGCTGTTGCACAATTGTTGCTTGAGTCTTCTTTGGTGTTAGAAAACCGTAAATGCGCTAAATTACTCGGTACATAATAAGCATTTCCATCACATTATCTAAGTGTACAAGTACAATTATTAGAGTTATAAGGTATTTCTCCCTCCTTTCCGCATGCCTTCGTGATGTAACTAGAAGCACGCTTGATGCATATTCGTGAGGTCTGGAGTTTGAATCCCGGGAAGGGCTCTGCGAATTTCTTCACTTTCCTGGAATCCGAAGATTCTGAAATGTCTACAATTATCGCCCGAATAAATAGGTGATCGTTGATAATTCGTCCCCACCACGATTTGGCGAGTGGGTTTCCTCCGCCCTAGTCGCTCTTCAAAAGGAGTTATATCAGGCATTTTCTTCCTCCTTTCTGCATGCCTTCGTGGTGTAACCAGAAGCACATTTGACGTGTATTCGAGAGGTCCAGACTTCGAACACCGGAGAGGGCACTATGAATTTCTTCAGAGTACTGACCTATGAAAAAAATTCTAAATGACTTTACAAGTGGTGCCAGAACTAAAAACGTGGTGGACGATAATTTGTCACCGCTAGGATATGGAGATAGAATCTCCTCGTCCCCAATCGCCATTTAAAAGGAGGAGTATATGAGGTATTTAAAAGGGGAAGTATAGGAATATATGAGGTATCCCTCCCTTCTGCATGCCTTCGTTGTGCAATTGTAAGTACGCTCGACGCGTATTCGGGAGGTTCAGAATTCAAATACCGGCAAACGCGCTGCGGATTTCTGCGAATTCCTTGCTTCGGAACATTCTAATGACTTCATAGTAATTAGCTGTTTTAATAGTTACAACAATCATATTAGGGAATGTGCGTAATGAGTATACAAACTAAATTATTACTTTATCAAATACGCATTGTTTTATTTTTTAACTGGTAAATCAAAAAATAAAGTATTTATACTTTTTGCTCAGCAATTTTCAGTTTGAAATTTCATTTCATAATAACGCAATATCTTGCACCTGCAAACAGAATGAGTTGGAAAACGAATAAAAACTGGATTTTGATATCTTATATGCTTCATTTATTGTGAAAGGTCAGTTTCCCTTATAGTCTGATTTACGATTTAATTATTGCGGTGTATAAAATGTATACAGTAAAGATTTTATGTTTAACATTTAAATAAATACTTTTTAGCGTCATTAGGTTATTTTGAAGCAGGAGATATAAAAAATGAGCAATGCCCTCGGCGGGACTCGAACCCTGGAAGTCTGGAATACGCTCCGTGTGTGCTACCGTTATATTACGATGGTAACTAGAAAGAAGAGAGAAAATACCTGAAAACTTTATGTGAGCTGTTGAGAAGTACCTTAAAAATAATGTATGTAAGCGCTTCTACGAATTGGCAATTTCAGTATAAGTAATCTGTATACTAAAATAGAAGTTAGTTTTTCTAATTGCTTTTCTTTGGCAAGGAAATATTATCTGCGTAGCGTATGATTTTGTTCACATAAATTAGTTCCGCACTGCTTAATAGGAGAAAAATTCTTGAGCAAAACTTTGTTCCCAAATACGTTTTCCATCTACATTTCCAGAAGGGACTTCTCAATTTTTATACGAGTATTGAATATGCTTGCATGCGATGTCTGGTTATGAACATGAAAAATTGAGGAATTTTGATATGCTTTTGTTTCTAATGGCAGGCGTTTAATGCATTCGTCTGAAATGACCAATACCAATCAATCATTTAACCATCTCATCAACGTTGCCCAACGTACGCTACAAGGTGCGATCGATTTTCACCCAGGAGAAAGGGGAAGCTCCTCACAATTTTGAGGGAAGACACCCGAAGGGATGTACGAAATGATCTTTCACCCTTCTGTCTCTACCACCAAATCTCTCAAGAAAATGGTTTGCCAGCATTTTAAGTGGCTTCATGTCTCATAGATACTATACACTTAAAAATATCTAAGGCTTTTTCTGAGTTCCAGCCTGAACCTAATGATTCGGAAACCGCAGTGCTAATGTCTATACCTATTAGGATGGCCAAATTTAATATAACAACTAAGTAAATAATATAGGAAATAATAAGCAAAATGCAAAATTTCTTTCATCGGCATCAGGCTAAGGTTTAATTATGTTCATTAAAAATATAAAAAAATGTAACCATCACACCACAGAAACAAGGAATAAAGTAATTAAAATTAAGCAAAAGTACTCGGCTAATATGAATAAGTTCGCAGAACGGCAGTTCGGAACGTTAATTAGAACTCTATATTTAACTCTGGCAATTATAATCCCCAAAATATACTCTCATGTTACACCAATTTCAATTACTTATTTTTAGTTGCTTTAACATTTCGAAGAAATGGTATTTTATGGTAAACATCGAATACTTTCCTTAATAAGTTCTAGGTATTTATATACTCTTTGAACTTTTTTGTAATAAAATTCTCTGAAGTGTTTGTCAATTGAATTTAGTTTGCTAAGAACTGCGAAATCCGAAACTGCTGATGTTTACATTACATTGATTGTATGTTCGATGTTAAATTGCATTCCATAAGTTGCTTGTAAGAACTTTGACGATAAAAAGATATTCTGGAATTTTAATTATCTCCACTGAATGTAAAAAAGATTCAAAAAGGAGCTCTCTATATAAAATTCAGCCAAATTCTCATGAAATAACGGGAAAATATTGCACAACAGTTCAGTTTTACTTGTGCAATACCCTCTTTTTTAATAATATAATGGATTCCCTAGAATTTCATAAAAAATATTTGCTTTGACTATCTCTGATGAATTGCTATTTATAAAAGGCTTCTCCTTTTAAAAGCCTGCGTTTACTTTATTTATGAAATCCATCCGAACGGTTTCTTTTCTGTTCACAAATACTTCTTGCATTTGCTAAACAACTTACTCTAACTATTATTTCTTTATTCATATCTCCTTTATTCGATTTATTGAATTTCGGATTTTCGCAAGATTTTAAATTCTTAACAGAGATTTTGTTTTTCATCAGCACACTTTTAATTACGTTACTAACATCATGTTTCAAAATCGACCTTTAACATCAAGTTTCTACTTTGCTAGCATTAAATCTGTGTTTTATTTTGTGAAGAAGTTCAGAAACGCGATTTTTATTGAACAACATTTTTACAATTAGGGAATTTAAAAGGAATTAAGTGTAGAAAACGCTAATGATACTCATTTAGCTGAAAGATTAAATTAAAAGAGGCACTTTCATGAAAAATCCATAAAATAACACAAGAAATTCTAAATAATTAAATATTTTGATAATTACAAGCAAATTTTTTAAATTTCCCTTTGATGGAAAGTTAAAATTTAAACTTTTATCTACAAATATGTAACTAATTAATTGCTTAAAACTTCTTACTTTTTTATAGGCTATATTCGTGTAAATGTATCTTTCTAAGTTTGTTCTTCTAAATGAAGAACGCAATCGTGCTTGTGTCTAGGTTTAGAAATTATGACAAATATTTCACTCAGTATTATCAATTATTCAAGTAAACATTGCACATTAAAAATTTAATCATGACAAAGTAACAATTATACTTCATTCAAGGTACTGATCAAAATAGACTTATAAAGAGGAAAGATGTATTTACATTACTGAAGTTTCAGTTTAGGAATGCGATACGCATATTTCAATTGCATAAAGCTAATTCAATCCTTATATTGTTACTAATTATTACTAAGTCACTGCTACTGTAAGAATTTCATTTTAACATCGTGTTTTAGTTTTTTAAATACTGTTTGCTTTATATAATTTTTTTATGTATCAATTTAATTCTTCTTCAAGTAAAAAAGGTCTTCATGCGTCGTTTAAAGTTCCGTTGGATTTTGAACTTTAAGCAAAGCGCTGAGAAAACGCAAAGGGAGAACAATAGTTCAGTTGAAATATGGTTATTACCTGACATAAGAATTAAGTGTCTCCCATCAGCAAACTTGTCTGGTAAGCAGACTTCATTGTCTGTTCTATTGCTCGAAGCGATCCCTTTGCAACCACTCATTGGGTCTGAATCGCTGTCCAGTCTGAGATATCCTACGTCTTTCGCTCTTCTCCTCATACCCCAAATACTATCGAAAGAAAGAAATGTCTTTAGAAGAAACCATTTCACTTGCGAAAACAAAGGTCGACGAATAAGTCAAGGGAAAAAACACGTATAACTGAAGTTATACGCGCCATATTGATGAAATATATTACTGTTAACATAAATGGAAATAAATCGAGATATAAATGAAAGCACATATAAATGCAAAAGATGTATAAATGAGAAATGTATCAGCAGTGTTTTTTGTACTTTTATTTTTATTAGTATTACATTTTCTGTAAATTTGTATCGCTTTTAAAATTTCAATCAGAATTTTCTCCATGTTGGAGGTAATTTTTTTCTTATTTAAACAAGCTTTAATGTTTTTATCATTTATTTTCAGAAAATCATTCAAACCGAATTGTTGGCATATTACCTCCTCTGAGTGACGGAAAAATATAGATGTTCCAACATATACTTTGCACTTTTCATCTTCGAGATGATTTTCTACCAAAGCATTTTAAAGTTAGAGCATTCGAGAGAAAACATGATAAAAAATTTGAGAACACGTTAATGAAGCAAATATTATATTTTTACTGAACTTATTACATTATAAATTCCCTTTTTGACATAAAATATTTATGTAGTTCTTTTGATTTCCCTTTTCTAATTATTTTTATATCTCTTTACTAATTCTTCTGATTTCTCTAATTTTGCTCATAAAATTTTTATCTAATTCTTTCTGATTATTTTCTTATTCCATGAAAAAAAGGTAATTTCCTTTACATAATACTATTAGGAACATTTGTATGTTTTAAAAATATAATTCAAAATTGATTAAAAAAACTTCACAGGTACAGTTTCCTTTTGTGATGCATATTATTAATTTCTTTACAAAGCACGAAAATTATTTAAAATTTGCAGCTATATTCTTTTCAAACACATCAGAACTCGAAACCACAGCCTTTGCGGATAGTCAAAAAATCCATTTTTTTTCTCTTTGTTGAACAAATAGGTATTTACTGTAATGCAAATAAGGGGATTTGATTTTCTCACTCATCCTGTATTATTGATACTATGATTATGCAGTTACATTACGCTTTATAAGCAAGAAATACATAGATACTCTGTCCTTATGAATAAAAACTGTTGTGCAAAAAGCAGCATGAAGTACGCTAAAAGACTGAAAATAAGTAACTGACTCGCAGTTACGCTGCATAATTAAAACAAAATTCCTCCTGATTAAAGAGAACAGACATAACGTCATAACAATTGTTTAACTTATTTTTAGAATCAAAGCAACCGAGGGGAAGCTAAACAATGATTCTTAGATTAACAGAGAAAAGAAAACCTGTATGCGGTAAATAAATTACATACGGTATAACCCTTCTATGGTTTTTCAGATGTTAAATTACTATGAATTTCTTAAACGTGAAAACATGCTAATAAGAAAAGCTTATTAAAAGCAATAGGTTGGTTAATATTTTAACAGGCCCAGTAGGAGCAGAATGAACATTACTGGACGTGGGTTCGATTTTCAGCAAATTGGGTGGCTACATTTGCAACGGGAATACAATGTAGTTTCCTGTAGAAAGTCTGCCGTGAAAGCCCTTCCCTTTGTACTTAGCTTTATAAGATATTTCTCGCGCTTTCTTAGCATGCCTTCGTGGTGTAGTGGTCAGCAAGCTCGGCGCATATTCGAGAGGTCCATGGTTCGAGTCCCGGCGAGGGCATTGCTTAATTTCATCTCTCCTGGTTTAAAAAAATACATAATGTCTCTACAGTGGCGCCCGATCTAAAAAGTGGTGAATGATGATTCTCTACTACCAGGATTTGGCGATTGGGTCCCCTAATCCCCAATCGCCCTTTAAAAGGGGGAGTATATAAGGTATTTCTCCCGACTTCTTAGTATGCCTTCGTGGTGTAGTGGTCAGCACACGCGGCGCGTATTCGAGAGGCTCGTGGTTCAAGTCCTGGCAAGGACATTGCTCATTTTTCATCTCTCCTGCTTCGAAATAACCTAATGTCTCTACAGGTTTCTCTTTTCTTTAAATATTGTAAATTTCTATCGTATTTTAGAGAGAACGATTGAAAAAACAACCAAACCAAGAGCATAAACATTTTTAAATTTTAAAAACGTTTATTTTTAAGTCAGTGAGTTTTTGTTTTGCTGTAATTAACAGTTTGTAGTAGAAGTCTCCTTTAATATAGCTCGTCAACTCATAGTAATTCCAAAAAATTATACCTTTGTGAAGATTTATTTAGTTTGACTTACAGTTAATTTTTAGTTAAAGCAAATTTTCCTTTCAGTCTTGTTTTCGCCCACGCTTTCCTGCCAGAATGCTAATGAGACAGCGCGCGTGTATTCAAATTAAGATAGAAAGAAACGCTATTTAAGGTTTTGGAAGGTGATTTTAGAGACTGTTTTGTGTGCTTGAAGGCTAAGTTGTTATTTTAAATTGCTTGTGATTTGATTCTGTGACGCTGAGTGCTTCTAGCCAGTAGGCTTGTTTCCGCCGGCTTCTACGAGGCAGAGCCTTCCTGTGCGTTAAATTATCCTGTGAGTCCTTAGGCCAATTTAATTGCATTTTATGTTAAGCTCAACGTTACTTGTTTGAGTTAAGCAAAAGTGTTCTCTTTGTGTAAACTCAAGTGGGGCCATCTGTGCAAATATATTGATTAAATAAAAGGTTCTTTATGCCCTTCTTCTGACTTGTCTGTTATACTAAGGCCTGAGGATAATTCCTCATACAGTCTTCTGAGACCTTGTTAGTTTATACTGCCTAAGAGAACGAGACCTTATACCTTGATTTTTCAAGTTTCTTCTCATTCATTACAGATACTCCGTATGAAAACCTTTGTCAAGCTACACACATCGAAGCTGTAATCTGTTTCAATCCATACATTTCAAAGTATAAAAGATGCGATTCATAAGACGATATCGATAATGCGAATTTTCAGTTCACTTCATTCATACGGTAACAACGGCGTAAGAACAGTACTTTTACCATACTTCCATGCATACACACATACACAAAAATTCTTAGCTTGATGTCTGACAAAGTTAGAAGCCGGGGGAGGAATACATCGCCGTTTTCTCTTTTGTACTACAGACTAGAAGTGTTTCGCGTGGCAAAAGAATATCACTTAAACCATCTATAATGTCTGACTAGAAAGTTAGATAACCAATGTTTAATTCTCATGTATTACTGGTAAATATATATCAGTTACATTGTCTCCTATAAACATTTATAATAGAATGATTCTTTTTGACTACCTCTTTATTTATGGTATTATGCTTATTCTATTTTAATTTATAGGGTAAAAGTTTTTAATATTTTTTTTCTTCACATGTAATTTTTTTATTTAATAAGAAGTACCTTGTAAACTATTTCCGTTTAAAAATTACTTTTAAATTCAAAAGATAAGGAATTTATATACTTAAGTTTTATTGCATAGTGGTACAAGAAATTCAACTTTAATTTCAATTTAAATGCCGTACAATTGTTTCCGGCCCTGAAATTTCATAGGAGCTATAGCTTAATGCATTTCCAACTACGATACTTTTTATTTTTTGACGGGACCTGAAATTCCAAGTGGAGTCTTATGTGTGATGAGCTCCTTTGAACTATTTCAGTAGAAAACATACCTCGTAATCTTAAAAAGCTGAGGCTAAAAATGCTCTTCAAATTATTTGCTCTTTTATCCTCGGTCTCAGTGTTATTAATACCCACAAATCCCCTATACTTTAACTATATTTGATTCTTATAATATATTTAGGAATCACTTATACTCAATTTGTTCTTTATTGTCTATTTTCTGGTTTTTTTATTTAATATATTATAAGATCCGGTCTTCTTCGGTAGTCTACTATTAGACCAGAATATTAAAAGACAACTGGTGACTTTTCACGGTGTCTTTTTTTATTTTAATTATTTACAATTTATTATTTGGATATTACTTGATTTATGCGTTTTTCTTCACATAATTTACGACCTCCTGTATGACCGCAGTCCATTTATTTTTAGAAATTAGGCCCTGTTTTGTACATCAGCTCTGTAAAGAAATCTTATTTCAACTATTTCATAAGGCAGAACTGACGTGAAAAATGTACCTCTTTAAGTCCTGCCAAATTATCAGTTCTCAAAATAATTAAAAAAGGTACTTATGCTGCTTTTAATCCATATAAGCAAATGAGATGAAGTGCTTTTTTTTCAAATTTAAAATTCCCTCTTTCTATTTTTATACTTTCCTTTCATTAAAGATGGTTTTCTATTCTGTGTTTGTTTCAATGAATCATCAAAATCATTAACAGATACATCTTTCTTTAAAAACAATGTCTTTCCGTTAAACCACGTAAAATAGATTCCAAAAGAAAAAATTTCTCAATCGTGAAAATAAGAGAAAATCTAGATTTTTCTCAATGTACAGCTATGAAAATTTTTACACTTAACTTCCAATTTTTTTATTCTTCTAAGAGATGAGAGATTGCTTGAGAAATTAAAAAAATCTCCCAAGAAACTATGAAGCAAAAAAAATTATTTCTCTGCGTTTTGTCTTCAAACTAAGCAAAAGTTTCAGAAAAGAGACGTAATTATTCTTTATTTAAGAAGTACGAGCTAAAGTATCGCAATTGATTATGCAAATATCACAGTTATATGCACGGTAAATGATGTTCTTTACTTTCAGATGTCGAGTCATCGTGCGCAGTTGATTAAATATGCCATGGCCACCTATTCGTTTCATACATTATAATTAGAAGGACTCACAGTCACATGCTTGGAATAAGAAGATGAAGTGGAAGCTACATTAAGGAAGACGTAAACGATTGCTTACACCTTTCGCGGAAATAATGGCTCATGTGGGTGAATAGAGAGTAGTTCATTAACATAAGAGTAGCTAATTCCGTATGTATTTATTTCTTTTCCTGGAAGCGCTGAAGCATTTATCTTCTGTTTAATTAAATATCAGCATCCAAGGAGAAAAGTTATGATTAGGTGTGAATCACGAAGATCTTTAAGTTACGTGAAATATCCGCAAGTTAGAAATGTGCAAATATCATTAATATAAAATAGTTTAAAATTAGCTGGCTTACAAAATCTTTTAATTCTCTTTACCATTAACAAGCCTCTATGAGTAAATAATCGTCGGATACACATTATAAATTGCTGTCACAGTGTGGGAAACACATAAAAAATATCTGCATCACATTCAGGATCTATTTAAACTTATTTAAAACCATTTGTAAGATATTTAACTCATAAAAACACTTAAGAAAGCTAGCAGAAAAATTTATAAATCCAAAAAAAGAAATGAAGAGTTAGAAACAAATATCAAATTATCAAGTTGAACTAGCCAACAAGTATATAAAATAGCACATTTCAGTTACCTGAAATATTCACTGAGGTGAAAACTATGTGTCCAATTAAAGCAATATTGTGATTTTTGGAAAAAGTCTTAACGTATGAGGAATTTTCATATTTATTTGGACAGAATTAAGTTATAATATATTTTCTTAAGTTAACAAACTAAGACTACTCCATAGTCGTTCGGTTGACATAGTTGTAAGTAAGGCAGCTGCCATAATCTTGGGCCTGGATTCGAACCTAGAAGGCATGGATGTTGGTCACTATAAATAATGTCTTTGTGGAATGGATGCATTTAAAATATTTCCGAGTTGAAAGTCCTCTCGAATGCAAGGATGGATTACTTACTTACTTACCACCAGCTGAGTTGCTGCACCGCCTGTTATATGACTATCAGCATTTGTACTCAATTGGGGTGGAGCATTTTATTATCGCTAAGCCTAGCCAAAATGCTCTATAGAATATTAAAATATATACCGGAATTTATAAAGTTCTTCGGAAGATGGATATTTGTGACACGTGGTTATTAAAGAGACTTTGTCAAGATTTTGACTGTACGAAGACGAATGATTTTTTTAGATTGCTTTTAGATCTTCGCATTCGTTGCCAGGTAATATGAGAGTTTTAAGTTTATTTTCGTTTCGAGAGTTTTACTCTTTTGGAGTTGTTTCAGCCGTACCTGGGAATTTTCAGCTGTGTACGGCCGGAAATATAGGTCACTTGAACATATAGTGATCGATGGTGCCTGTTGAGCCGCATATGCACGAGTCTGTCTAGTGCAATCCAAAGCGAAACAGATAGGCTGAAAAAGGGCCATGTGCCGTCCGAAAATATGTCATTGCTCTGTCTGTAGTGGTTAATTCCCTTGAGGGCACCCGGAGGAAGTTAAATGTCCTCCTGCCTGTTAGCTGTTGTGTCCAGTTAGTTTTCCACAGAGACAGAATATTCTACTTGCTGCCGGGAGATTCACCTTCAAAACTGGGATGAAATGGGAAAATTTGTACTGTCACCTGTGAGGTGCTCAAGGCCAAAGCCAACAGCATGCTCAATTCTTGCCATTTAGTCACGATAAAATTCGTGGTTTTGATGTGACATTACTTCTGGGCATGTGATTCAAGTCACAACAATAGTGCAGAGAGTATTCCACTTACAAGCATTATATTAAGCGTTTCTATTAGGCATAAAGCATTTTGTCGCAGAAAGGCAATTATAAACATAACAAACTTCCTGTCCGCAAAAGGCACGGAACTATGCGACATAGCATAAAATGCAGCAACTCCTGGTAGGGCTCCTTGTAGGCCCTGTGGAAGGTTGTCTGGATAATTATTGCGGCTGGACAATACCCACATTTCCTATGTTAAACAATGTGTATCCACCACACTACATCATATCCATCCTCATATCAATGTTAAGCGTAAAGGACGAAAAGGAAATTTTAATTAGAAGAATACAATAAGATCAATAATGAACATAAAAGTATCAATTCTGTAAAATACCCAAAGTTTAAGCCAGGAACAAAGTATATGCATAATAAGGTTCAAATAGGCAAATCAAAATATTTACAAATAATAATCTGAGACCAAAGGTAGCATTATTATTAATATATTAACCTTGATTTATGGCATTATAAAATTCTATTTTAATGAATTATGCAAAAGCTTGAAACAAATTTGCATTCCCTTTTATGTATAATTTCTTTTTAATTAAGGAGAAGCATTTTGTAAAGCGTTTATGCTTGGGAAATTATTTTAAATTAAAAGAGGAGCATTTGCCGATAAAGTTCAAAATATACTGTGTAAAAATGATCGAAAATGATAGTTTTACAGTTTATCTGTTTTAAGACTTCTGAGAGTTATACTGCTTACTTTGAGCACATACCTTTCGAGCTATCATTTCCAGAATGGGCCCGTCAGCGGCAGAGCGGTAAAATTGCTGAACACTGGTAGTTCGGCTGAGTTCGATTCCAGGTTCGAACGGGCTGGCTGTATTAGGGTTTTCGTGGTTTTCCCCATGTGTAAACGTAGATACGAGCTAGTTTCCCTTAGATAGTCCTCCATGAAGTCATCCCTTCCTTTAGCAGGTAAACTTAGCGTTCTTTACCGTGGTCATATAACCCCCAAAAATCCACCATTCCCAGAATTTTTTATGAAGGTTTGGATTATATGAGAGCTTACTTTATAATGTGAACAGAGTGCAAAGGAAACAATTCAGAATGACAAAGAAGTATATGAAGAAGTTATGTGTTATGGAAAAGTCCAGGTTTGTTTGTATATTTTGGAATTTTTACCCTAATAAAGATCTCGAGCATTTGATAACACTGTTTTGCAATTAGTCTCGGTTTTGTTAAACATTAGATACCCTAGCCTAGACCATCAAGAACTTCCATAAAATTTATCTTTTTATTTCTTTTTCTGTTTTGTCTTTAAGTAGTATTAGTAATAAGCGATAAGCGACGGAGGACGTGGGCACTGTCCCTTTACCATTTGGGTTAATCAGTACAGCACCACGTCCAACTTTATCTAGAGTTGCCTATACATTGGCAATTACATTATACAATGTAGAGTTACAATTGGCACGTTGTGCCTTGCTTTAGCAAAGACCGTTTACATTATATATCTGGTTACACTTAAACACTTGCATTTGATTATACAAGTCCTGGTTATACATTATAGATTATGGATAATTATACAAGTGGTTATACATTATAGATTATGGATTGTATACATTTCTACCCTACATTTGTGCCTCTGTCCGGTTGAACATATGACGCATTACATTACCTTCATACACAAAACAATAGTATACAACATAAATGAGATACAACATGATATACTACTTATCAAACCATTTGCTTATGTATTGTATCTAAATAGTTAAACATTTACTGATTAAACGCATTAAGTTAAACACAGGAGAGTTAGTTTTGCTCAGGTGAAACATTATACAAGATTAATTATATACAGGATAAACTTTATACACAGGGTGCGTATTAAATTGTCATCTGCACCATCTTATACAATTGCAATTATACAGGTCGCATCCATTGTATATTGCGATACATGATTTAATACATTACATTATGTACTACACATCAAATTAATAAGACGAATAACTTCTTACCTTAACATTACATTAACTTCACATCAATCAGTACTGACTGCATTACATATTATACATTACATACTACATTCAAATTAATAAGACGAATAACGCCTTACTTTAGAATTACATTAACTTCACATCAAGCTGTACATACTACATTACATATTACATTACATATTACGATACGTGATTTGCATATTGCATTATATACTACATACCAAATTAATACCTTACCCTAACATTACATTAACTTCACATCAACTTATTACATTAAAATTCTTTCCTAATAAACCCTATACTGATAGATTATAATAGGGTTATTTTGCACAGGATACGCATTAAATTATCACAGAATACGCGTTATATTATCTTTATGCACTGGATACGCATTATATTATATACGGGGAAATGACACATAGGAACATTATACGCAATAGGGGGTTATAAGCATGATACGTGTTAAATTATACACAGGAAAATTAGTTATACAGAGGTAAAACATTATACAGGATAAATTATACACATCATAAGCTTATACACAGGATGCGTATTGAATTATCATCTGCACCATGCCAATTGTACCCATGCCAATTTCTCAATACACTGCCTACATCGTTATACATAATATATACATCGTTATACATAATACTATTATACAGTTTGTATTCACATTGTTTCAGTTGGGCTTTTGCATTGTGTGTCATGTTGCTTATTAATCAGTACATACTACATTGCATATTACATATTATATTATATATTATGATACTTATTACACTATTACGATTACATTACATATTGCATTATATATTACGATACATGATTTACACATTAGATTATGTACTACACATCAAATTAACAAGATAGTGCATACATCGTTTATCAGTACATATTACACTGCATATTACATTATATATTGCGATACATGGTTTTACACATTATATTATATTCTACACATCGGATTGACAAAACGAAATAACATCGTCCCTTAACATTACATTAATTTCGCACCTACTTATTACATTAATTTTCTTTCCTAATATGCCGTATACTGGTAACAGATACATTATCATCAGATTGTAAGAAGGTTATCTTGCACTAGGTACGCATTAAGCACTGGATGCGCATTAAATTATACACCGGGAAAGTAGTAATACATAGGAAAAACATTATGCACAGAAAGGGGTATATACATGATGCGTGTTAAGTTGTACTCAGGAGAGTTTGTTATATACAGGTGAAACATTATGCAGGATAAGTTATACTGAATAACCTAGATGAATGTGCATATTACATTACTCCTTATACTTATACCGGTGAGCTTTACAATACCATTCTGTACCGAAGTTCTTTACACTTATAATACGTTGCTTTATCATTACATTAATTCATAACATTAACATATTTACCTTGTGCAAAATATATATATATATATAATGGATTACATTGGCTTTCCTATATATGCATATCCGCTATATGCATATGATTGTATAAGTACGCGTAGTACATGAACTGTCCTGCACTGCGTAATTTGCCAATATTGACATATTGCTGTTCTGTTGAAGGCAGTTTTACGCGCTGTAAAGTGCATAGTTATATGCGCGATTACTGATCTCAGTGCGTGATATTCATTACGTATTACGCCTTTCAAATAAAGTGAGAATAAGGCTCATATCATCCGTTTTTAGATTAAAGTGAGGAATTAAAGTTTGTAGTTGTAACTTAGGGATATTTGTGTCGGCGAATTTCAAAGGAGGTGCCGAATTATTACTAGCACCTGAACAACACTCATGCCCATAAATTAAGGATAATGCAAAATCAGGCAAAGGAAGAGTTAGAAGCAAAACAAATTTGACTTATTTGTAAAGCTTATTTATTAAACAAAAGGTAAAGAGCAAAAAAAAGATGCTATATGTTTGATATTATTAAAAAAATTAGCGAATTTTTCTCCCTGGAGCAAATTACAAAAAAAAACCAATATTACATGGTTGGTATGATTGTTAGTACATTGTATGTCTCCCAGACGATGCAATACAGTCCGTACAACGCCTAGGCATGCTGAGTATCAAATTATCGATCTGATCTTGGGGGATATTACACCACTCAAAAAGCAATGCTCTCCGAAGTTCCGGTAGACATGTAGGAGGAGGTTGACGGGCTGCAACTCGTCGGCCAAGCATGTCCCACACATGCTGTACTGGATTCAAGTCCAGTGAGAATGCTGGCTAGTCCATACGAGTGATATCCTCCGATTGAAGGCATTCGCTTATGATGTTTGCACCTTGAGGACGGGCGTTGTCATCCATAAACACAAATTGTGCGCCCATGGCGCCCCGAAACAAATGTACATGTTGTTCCAGAATGACGTCCCGATAGATTTGGCTTGTAATGGTTCCAATTTGAACAAGTAGGTCGGTTCTGGAACCCAGAATAATTCCACCCCAAACGAGCACTCCTGCACCACCGTAACGGTGTCGCTCAATAATGTTTTCTTGGTGATAACGGGTGCCTGGAGCTCTCCATATGAAAGTCCGGCGAGAATCAGACTGCAAGCTAAACCTGGATTCGTCGGAAAACATCACACAAGCCCACTGTTGCTGTGTCCACAATGCATGCTCTCTACCCAGGCTAACTGCAGGCTAACCAATCTGCCTTAAGCGTCTGTACACGGTCTGCCTTGAAATTGTTATACCAGTGGCTGAAGAGAGCTGAGGAGACAGGTCTGAGGCTGTGCTCTGCCAAATACAGGTCCTTATTCGGCGTTGTAACTCTGGGGCGACTTGTGCTGTAACGTCTACTCACATTACCATCATCTTGGAATTGTTGCCAAAGCCTGGAGATGACACTCTGGGCAATTCCAAGTTCCTCTGATACTTCCAGTTGGGTACGCCGACATTCCAGACGGCCGATAATTCTACCACGTAAAAAATCATCCAAATGCGTCCTTTGTGTCATAACTATTCGGTTATTGCACTGAAATGCTTATAAAGCGCCTGCGAACAATTTTACTTATTTGCCTGTTTTCCTTATATATCACTCTCTTACACTCTCGTCATTGTGACGTATTATCGGTGTCATCTGGTTACTTCCTGAAATTTGCATATGATTCTTGAAGATGTGTGTAGTGATTTTACAGGTGATATATTTATTTTAGAGACGTATTATCGGTGTCATCTGGTTACTTCCTGAAATTTGCATATGATTCTTGAAGATGTGTGTAGTGATTTTACAGGTGATATATTTATTTTAGAGTTCGATTTCCGCGTGACTCCGAATTATCCTTAATTTATGGACATGAGTGTATCTGTTCGTATTTTCAATTTCTTAACCTCGTGCTTGCGTTCTTCTGTCTCTTTCCTTTCGTTATATTCGCATTCCTCACAATCTTTTCTATTGTTACATTCGCTTTCCTGACGCTCTTTTCTTTCTTAAAATTCGCGTCCTTCTACTTCACTTCGTTCCACAATTATGCTGAAAAATAGGTTTTTTGCGAACTCTTCATTATATCCCTTACTCATTAAAATGACATCCTTAATATCAACTATCTTCATTTGTTCAGTAGCATTCACACCAAGTTCGCGTGTTAGAACATACGTATCTTATTCCCGTCCTTTAGCAAACACGACATGGTGACGTGTTCCATTTAAAGTAAATGCTTCGAGGGAAAAAACACTATATTATGGCCCTAAATAGATGGTTGTAGTGAAGTCACCTTACCCAGAAAAGTTCTGTAAAGTCATTGTAGGACAGAATGTCACTACACTAAAGTTAGTTAGCATGAACAAAATATAACAGTGTCAAAATAATATATGAAATAAAATACTCTCTTTCTTAAAAGAAAGCATTTTGCCACAGAAAATTATATGCTTCTTTAAATCATCAAATATAAACGATTTTCCAACAATGTAACTGGAAATGCAAGGAAAAAATATCAATAAAGAAAATCGTTATGGAGGCTCAGGGTAATAAACATAAAAATGCCACTGAGGTAGTGGCGCGTCAAATGGGCTCGGCGCCAGTGAAATCGAAATTACGTTTATAAGATAGAATTAATTCAGCATTTTATACACAACACTTTCTGATACAGAATTTTAGTCCTAAAATGCATCACTTTGAATATATTACACATATTTATGTTTTACCATATTTATAATTTCAAAATAAAAATGAATATTAGGATTATACAGTTCTCGTACACATATTATGTGTAAACAAAAATAAAAAAAAATTCTCAATCATTTTAAAATGACATAATATTCCTAAAAGGTATATGTATACTTAAAGAACACAACTAAGTATTTTTACGTTTTCATAGTTAAGTATTTTCACGTTTTCAACATTAAGAGTTAAAACATTACAGAATATTAGCGTTTAAATACAAAACAAATGATATTGTTACGAATTTCACATTTATTTGGCTATTTATTTTGAATTGTAATTAGATTTGCTTC
>KK115144.1:0-32605 GCA_000611955.2 Stegodyphus mimosarum
GATTATTTGGATGTTAATTATGTTTGATAAATATGCTAAATTTTTAAAAATCAGTCTCAATTTAAAAAAAAAAATACGTAAAAATTCTAATTTGTGAAATGAGGAGCTTCAATCAGCTTTTTCTTGAAAATTATACACGCTGCAATAGCCAACCAATGTTAAGTTTCTGTAATCGTCCCTACTCCTCCGGATGTGATCAAGGGGACAGTCGTGAGTGCGTCAGACGAAGGAGAAAACCCGTTTGGGTTGGTCTATTTCTTATAAGGTCCATGGGTCTTCTGCTGTGACGTCACGCCGTTGTGCTCAGGCGTTCTGAATCGAAACTAGCTTGTGACGTCACGGTTAAGAGACCCTCATCAGTAACTTACACAATGACACTCCCCGAAACTTTCTCCGCGTTCCTTGTCCACTCCACATATCAGTAGCTTTCTATCTCTTAACGCTGTTAGATATACTTCACACACTTTTGTTAAATCCATAGATTTCCTTAGTTTTATAACATTTCTGCATTATTCATTGGTTTTTCAAGTTAACTGCTTAGTGATGGATTTTCGTTTCTCCATATTTCCGCGTTATCATCATTATGCCTTCGCGTTGTGTTGTTCTTGGATGCAAAGGATATTATGAAAAGTCCCCATAAAGGAATACGACTGAGAAATGAAAATATGAACCCATTCAGTAATTTATTTGACGATGAAAATTTGAAGTTCCAATGTAAATTTTTGGATTGGCTGGATGTTTAGAAGAGGTTGGGGTGCACTACAGGGAATTTTACGAAAGAAACTCATCATGCTTTTACTCACACAACTCATACTTTGTTGGAAATGAAGCAGTATTGTATCGAAGAACTGACAATGAAATACTTTCTCTGTGGTAAAACACAAACTGATTCCTTAGAAGAGAGATTCGGAAAGTATAGATTTTTAGCCGGATCGCAATATCGTGTCTCAGTGAGGCAAATACTTTGAATGCGAGTCTAAATTCAGATTTCAAAACACTTTTTCATCGAGATCTGCAACTTCTGTCAAATTACTATTGAGTTGAATGCTGTGTCTTCATGCAAAAAGGAAGATGAAGTAATTAATTACCTGGATATTTATGTAATTAATGAGTATATTTCAGACATCGAAAGTGTCTTACCAGTCTTAACATACCTTGCAGGATATTGCTTTGGCCATGTGCAAAAAACAGAAGCAGTTTTCAGTTGATAAAGCACTGATATGCCAAGATGCATATCGCTTATTTTCAAGCATGGATAGAGGATATTTAAAGTATCCTCACCCAGATATTATAAATATTATTGTGCACTGTTATATAGCATTTCAAAAACCTCTTTCCGAGAAATACGAAAGTGGATTTTTAAAAGTTCAAAATCAAAGAAATTTTGTGATGACGCTTGCATTTTCTATTACAAATAGGATAGAATTATTTAATTCAATTGATATACTGCTCAATATCGTGTCGTAAAGCTGCTGAATATCGTGTCATAACAAATTTTGTGGGTGTGCGTAAATATTTTACTGAAGAACTACTGTTGTAAAATATATATATAGCTATAGAAAACCCTGTTTAAAAAGAAAACTGCAAACACTACAGAAAGCAAATATTTAAAATAAAGTATTTATATTTTAGAAAGTATTTCATTGCATTTAAAAACATCAGTTATTTTATTGCATATTTATTTGTAAACTTGTTTTTATAATTTGTATTTTTTTATTCATTATGATTTAAGGGATAAATTTATATTTACTTTTGTCATCTAAAAGAATCATTCCTTGTAACAGTTACTAAGACTAGTAAAAAGGGATAAAATAATAAGTAATATAAAAATATAAAAATAGTAATATAAAAATTGTCAGCAAAATTAATGATTAATTATTTTAATTTGAAACTTTATTTTTATATGAAGTAACTATCCTAAGGAGTTAAAAGTATAACACTTATTTCATTACGTAATATGTAGAATATGATTCTTAACATTAATTTGATTCTTAACAGAGTGTACTGTTCTTAAATTTAAATATCAATGCTTTTTGCAAATGATTGAAGATCGTTTTATCATGGTGAAACTTAAATGCATATATTTAGCTAATTTAGATTCTGTTCAATTTTATACTTGTTAGTATCATGTAATGTTTGTTTAAAAGGTAAGTTAAATTTCTGACTTATATAAAACATTTAAATGTTAGTCTAAATATTAAGTAACCTCTTTCATTCGTTTGATGTTTGATAATCCTGCTATATTAATATGATATATACAAATAAAAATATGCAATAATTATGGAAGAAAAAATATGTGTTCCCACTATCAAACATTTTGTTAAAGTAGTAGGTGAAACAAAAAAATTTGATGCAAGGTGGGAATCAGCGAAAGAGACACAAAGACAGTACCGAAAAGTAAACATTTTTGTTACTTCAATTTTAAAACCAATTTTTCCTTAAAAAAATGGTTTCCTTTTAGCAGCACCACACCTTTCTCAAAGACTTTTATCTTGGAAGTAAATAAAAGAAAAATGAAAATATTTCATAGTCGTATAAGTTTTGTAAAACATTATATAGCCGCTTGCAATTTTGTTTTAGACTGTTTTAGTTTCTTAGAATAGGTTTAGGAAAACGGTATTTAGGAAGGAAGCTAAACTGCGTGAAGACCGGTCCACTAGCAGTAACGTACGTAGTAACTCAGTGCGCAGGCCTTATCTATCTCGACGGGGACAGTTCAGGTCTTGTGTAACTATCTAGAAGGTGTTGCCATGACCAGGCATCGACCAGATTGCTACCTTTGGGTAAACGGAACCACTTCACGTTTTACTGTTACTGTCATAAGCTCACCGCACCATAACAATACTTTTCTTTATACGCTGCCAGAGAACACAAAACGCATAAACATTTTATTTTATCTAAAATTAACTACACGGGCCAAATATATTGGGTTGGAGGGAAAGCTCTGTCGTATTTTAAATCATATTATCAGGTGATTTTTCTTGTAAATTAAAAAAAAAATCTGTCTAGTGAGTCAATCGGATTTTTGTTTTTTTAGCTGCTGTATAATATAAAAGGTGCCCTTTTTTACCGTTCATCATTTACTTGCGATATTTAAAGTGAAAAACATGTCAGTAGATAAAGTGCATTTATGACACTGCATTTTATATGAGTTCCAAAAAGGAAGCAACGCATCGGTTGCATGTGAAAATTTGTGTGCGGTATTTGGAAAAGATATTGTAAATGTTCGTACTTGTCAAAGATAGTTTAGCAAGCATCGTTCCGGGAATCTGAGCCTCAAAGAAAGCGATCGATCTGGACAACCATCCAAGATCAATAATTACGTTTTGCGATCCATGTTTGAAAATAATCCACATTTAACAAGTCGAGAAATTGCAGAAGAGTTTGGCATTCATCATACAACTGTTCGAGATCACATTAAATCTCTTGGGTTTGTGTTAAAGCAAAGTATTTGGGTTCCACGTGAATTAACGGAAAAGAATTTGTCTGATGGTGTAAGAATGTGTTCATCACATCTGATTAGACACAATGTGGAGCCTTTTTTGGACAAGCTGGTTACTGGAGATGAAAAGTGGATTCTTTACGAGAATATTAAGAGAAAAAAATCTTACTGCAAACCAGGAACATCATCAGCAACAGTTCCAAAACCAAGTGTCCATCAACAAAAAGTACTGCTTTGTTTGTGGTGGGACAAGAAAGGTCCAGTGTACTACGACTTGCTGAAACAGGGAAAAACCATCAACGCGGATCTGTACTGCAATCAGCTGGATCATTTGAATGCAGCTATCAAAGAAAAAAGGCCAGTATTAGCGTCCAGAAAAGGAATAGTGTTCCACCACGATAACGCTCGCCCGCATACTGCAATGGTGACACAACAAAAACTGAATGCGTTAGGATGGGAAGTCCTTAGTCACCCACAGTATTCACCTGACATTGCACCATCTGATTATTACCTGTTCAAGTCTCTGCAAAATTATCTAACAGGAAAAAAATTCAAGTCTTTTGAAAGTGTTTCTAAGGCAGTTGCTGACTATTTTAATTCCAAGAATGAGAACTTCTACAAAACAGGATTTCACAGGTTACCTGAAAGATGGCAAAGGTTGTAACAAATAACGGAGCATATATAATTGATTAATATTAAACACATATTTTTATAAATGAATTCAAATGTTTTCTTTAAAATACGGCAGAACTTTCCCTCCAACCCAATATATCAATAGATAATGTATCGATGAATAAGGAGGGAATCTCATTCCTTCTTCAAAACGCGGTAATTTTTCTTTGGCTCCAAAATCGTAACAGTGTGTCTTTACTTGAAAACGCCTTCCCCCCCTCGAAAGTCGTACCTAACTACCCTTTCAACACATATTAAGGCTCAAGGAATGGTATATTCTGTTATGATAAGCTACGAAAATTTGCAAAATTTTAGACAGCAAGATGGAATTATTCCAACAAACAAAAGATACATGAACTCCAAATGCTTCAGTTGGGTATCGAAACATTTCCTCTTCTTCTCTAACATTAAATAAAGACATCCACTATGAGATAAAACAGACAGCAAGTTTCTTCTGCAAACAACAGTCGAGTGGAGAGTAAATAAGAAATAAGCCACCCAAGAAACAACGCCGAACAGAATATATCTGCTTCTGTTACGCGCCGAAATTACTCCTAACAGAACCGCAAGTCACTCGCACTTTACCATCACAGTTCCTGTTTTTAAGGGGCAGATCAATACTGGAGCATCGAAGGACTACTACAACTCTGAACATTGTACCCTGTGGAAAAAGGCAAGTGTACTAGCACGTGATAACGCAAGCTCAGTGTACTAGCACAAACACATATATGTGCTGGAATAACTTTTCTAGATTTTGAAGTTGAAGTGAAACACATATATATGTATGTATACGGTGTTGCGTGGGTTCAAATCTATCCGGAAAATACATTTGGATCAAGAAAAAGAATAGAATTTGGAAGTTTCATCACGTTTGAATGTCGCCGCTGTGAATATTTTTGTTCTTTTCCCTCTACTTCCGGCTGTGTCTCAATTTTATGCGAAGAGTTCTTTAGCTTCATTTTCTATGCAGCATTTGTCTTATTGGTAATGCAAACTTGAATGCAGTTCGAATTCGTTTCCGAAGGTCTTGTCTGTTTAATCGAATTATTCAGATCGCTCCGTCTGCATGCAAGAAATAAATTTGAATGAATAACTGGCCTTCAGTCAAAATGCGGAAAATTTTGGATGCTGCATTGCTATGCAAGAAATTCTTTTAGCGGAAAGAAAAAGAGTTTTGACATGTTATCAGTTTGAATAAAAATTAAAAAGAACTGTAAAAAGAGCTATCGATTTTACTTCGCTGGAAGAGTCATAATTCCCTAAATCCGGAGAGGGGGAAAAAAGGGAGGGATTTTCTAGAGTGCGAGAGGAAAGCCCATTATCTTCTGCAGAAATATTTTTGAGGGAATTTTGAAGGGTACGAGGAAAAGAATTATTTTAATATTTTATTTGTTGAGAGACAACTCTAAAGGAAATTACGTAATACATTTACGTTTTGAATGTACACATTATTGCAAAGAACAATAAAAAGAAAAATCTCAAAATCTACGGTAAAGTCATATACCAATAAAAATGTCCTGTAAACACATGCAGCGGTGACAATGTGAGCTTGATCTATGCATCTAAAGAAGAAAGTCTGTTTGTTTGTTCTCTAACAACTCAGTCACTACTATAACTATCGTCACCAAACTTTCTACTATTCTATTCAGGGTTCTGGAAAAGGTCGACATCCACTTAAAACAAAAATAGCTAAAATCAGAGATATTAATTAAAAACGCGGAGAAACGATAATTTTCGCCCTCATTTTTCCTAGTGGCAACAGTCTCGCAAGGTGGAGATGAAAATCTGCTTTATTTCGAAAGTTGTTGCCACTGCTCGCTTTCAAATCATAGAGTTTGTTAATAAAACATTTCTCAGTTTTACGATGAAATAAAAACAGCATTGACAACATTAAATACATTATTCCCGATTCCAAAAATTCGTGGGAAGCCATTTCGGTTATTCCCATCATAGTACGGCTTTAATCAGCCGAAATATTAATTAAAAACTCTGAAAGCGCTAATTTTCACACTCATTTTTTCGAGTGGCAATAGTCTCGCGCGTTGGAGATAAAAATGCTTTATTTCGAAACCTGTTGCTACTGTTCGTTCCCAAATCAAAGACTTTGTTAATCAAAAATTTGTAAGCTTTACAAAATCTCTCTATACAAAGAAGAATGCCTGTTTGTGGGTTTGTTTGTTCGCGTAATTGATTTATGATCAATTTGTTGCCACACTTAATCGACTAAAATTCAATATGGGTGAAAAATGGATAGAACTTGAGCTTTTATGACCATTTGATTAGAAAGAAGAAAACCATTAAAAACTGCTTGCCAGTGTTGCTGATGTAATGAGAGAGAATTAGCTTATTTTTTTATCGAAATTTTTTAAGTGGGGTACCATATCATATCACACTGAAAAATGTATGGCTATGAATCGTATTTTTGTATCGTTATTAGAAAAGGATTAGAGCAGTATAGTTCTCTGTGTTGTCAGATGCATTACTCTAAATTTAACTTAACTGGCATCGGGTACTTCCGCTAGTACAGTTAAAAGGTTACATTACTCAATGGAAATGATACATGGCTGACTCATAATGAATCACAACACATAAAATGAATGAGATGTAACGCTGTTAAGTGAACCTAGTGTCGAAGTGTGGCTATGGTTAATACACTCATGTCCATAAATTAAGGATAATACGGAGTCACGCGGACATCGAACTCTAAAATAAATATATCACCTGTAAAGTCACTATACATATCTTCAAGAATCATGTGCAAATTTCAGGAAGTAACCAGATGACACCGATGGTACGTCACAATGACGAGAGTGTAAGAGAGTGATATATAAGGAATACAGCCAAAGAAGTAAAATTGTTCGCAGGCGCTTTAGAAGCATTTCAGTGCAATAACCGAATGGTTATGACACAAAGGACGCATTTGGATGATTCGCCTGCGGTTAGCCTGGAGTACAGAGCATGCATTATGGACACTGCAACAGTGGGCTCGTGTGATGTTTTCCGACGAGTCCAGGTTTAGCTTGTAGTCTGATTCTCGCCGGACTTTCATATGGAGAGCTCCAGGTACCCGTTACCACCAAGAAACCATCATTGAACGACACCGTTAAGGTGGTGCAGAGTTTGGGGTGGAATTATTCTGGGTTCCAGAACTGACCTGCATGTTCAAATAGGAACCATGACAAGCCAAATCTATCGGGACGTCATTCTGGAACAACATGTACGTTTGTTTCGGGGCGCCATGGGCGCACAATTTGTGTTTATGGATGACAACGCCCGTCCTCACCGTGCAAACATCGTAAGCGAATGTCTTCAATGGAAGGATATCACCCCTATGGACTGGCCAGCATTCTCACCGGACTTGAACCCAGTAGAGCACGTGTGGGACATGCTTGGTCGACGAGTTGCAGCCCGTCAACCTCTTCCTACACGTCTACCGGAACTTCGGAGAGCATTGCTTTTTGAGTGGTGTCATATCCCCCAAGATCAGATCGATAATTTCATACTCAGCATGCCTAGGCGTTGTAAAGACATTATTGCATCGTCTGGGAGACATGCAATGTATTAACAACCAAACCAACCATGTAATATTGGTTTTTGTAAATAGGTTTTTTTTTTGTAATTTGCTTCAGGGAGAAAAAATCGCTGATTCTTTTAGTAATATCAAACAAATAGCATCTTTTTTTTTTTTTTTTTTGCTCTTTACCTTTTGCTTAATAAATAAGCTTTACAAATAAGTCAAATTTGTTTTGCTTCTAACTCTTGCTTTGCCTGATTTTGCATTATCCTTAATTTATGGACATGAGTGTAAATATAGCGAACTTTAAAGAGTTTATTTATTATATTGTGTTTTATGCGCTATCGATGAAGTAGATTTAAGTCAAACTTCGTTAACTGTTAATTCAATTTGTTTAAATGAAATGCAGGAAAATTGCGTCTAATTTTATATTCCGTACAAGGAAAGTCATGTGGTGTACAGATCATATTTTTTACTAAAACATTAAACTGGTTTTTATATTCGCTTTCTTTCGCAACGATCTACTCTTTAATTAAATAGCATTCAATGATTAAAATGAGCGTTAGCAGATATTTTCTTACACACTTTTACGAAACGGTGTTGATTAGCTGGTTATTCTATTTTTGTCTAGAAAAATTACGGGAAGAGAATGGAAATCAGTTTTCTAATCAAGATATTCTCATCTAATTAAGATATAAATATACTTGGAAGATTTTAAAGCACCACGGAAAAAAGCAAAAATGACTTTCTTTTAATAGACTATTAGGCATAAATATAAAATAGGAAAAATGAAATTCTTTTTAGCACTTTTTCGATTTTTTACCAATATCACCTCCTAGAGAGTTATTTCTCAAGAAGTGCGTCAGGATTCTCTTGTGTGTTTCCAAATCCCATATATATTTTCTAATTACTGTGTACCTTAATAGCTTCAATGTCTTTACTAAAGAACCACGTTTTAATTTAATTATAGATAAATGTACAAAGACAACACATCTATTGTATTTAGAACACATCCCCATAAACTGTGGCACACAACAAGCATAGGCCGTACATTAGTAGAGTGAATCTTATGACAGTAATATTCATTAATATTCATGCGTAAAATAACAATAACCAAATTCAAAAATACAAATCACTGTGTCGCAACAACACTGTGTTGCGACACAAAGCGACCAACAACAACGCAAATAACAACGAAAATAAATTGCAAATATGTATTTCTCCTTTTTTCTAATTTTCAGTAGACTCCTGAATTTATACTTTTTTTTTTGTCGAAGCAGCGATTAGGTGGTCGCCTTACTGTAAATCTTCCCACTCAATTACCCTCTCAGGGCGGGATGACATGTTAGATGACATGGTGTTCATTTTTATAAAACGAGTTCACAATCAAAATCGCTGTTGTTAGTTATCGAAAAATAACCAAGATGCGATTTTTTGCATAAATGTCACTAAACTATACAAACTGCTACTATCCGTCACACAATGAATGTTTATCTGTTAATCTTCTTTCTGTTCTTTCTGATGTTTCTTTTACCTGAATGGAACTGTGAATACCCAGAACTGCCGAATTTGAGATGACAAATCACCACATGCAGTCACAGCAATTCCCTTACATTCACCAAAGGTAACTGTTTGGTGTGGGTTAACAGCGGAATTGATCGTAGGTCCATTCTTCTATGAGAACATTACCCCGACAGGACCGGAAACCTGTTCCGTTACCGGAGAGAAATATCGCCACATGTTGAACAACTTTGTCGTTCCGGCACTTCAGCAAAGACAATGCCTGGGGGGAAATCATTTTCATGCAAGATGGTGCCCCTCCACACGTCCACACGTTGCTGTACGGGTGCAACAGATGCTACGACAGAAATTCACAACAGAAAGAGTCATTAGCCGCTACTTTCCAACTGCATGGCCACCTCGGTGGCCTGATCTTACCCCATGCGACTTCTGGATGTGAGGTTACCTTAAATCCAAGGTCTATCGAGGAAGGGTCCAGGACCTGACTACGTTGAAGGATAACATATCACGGACTGTACGGGAGATTCCTGCAGACATGTTACTTTCTGCTGTTGTGCATACTGTGCACAGAATGCAGTATGTGGTCCGCAACAACGGCAGCCACATTGAACCTCATTTGAATGCAAAATAAAAGGTAATTTCCGTATTGATTTGCATTTGTTAACACTCTATTTTCTCTTACACCGCGCCAAATATTCCCCTAGCGGCGACCTTTGAAACCAATTTGTTTTTTCGCGGAAATCTTCGTCCTCCGTCTTGTTTAATCTTCCTACATAATGTGGGGTCATTCTCGCAAATAGATCGCGCTACAGAACACTGAGAGCACTGTCAGTTTAATTATGGCCACCCGGTACATATATATAGAGTTCAAAAGGAACAGAAATCTTGAATATCCTATCTGGGGAAAATAGTATAGGGCAAAGATTAAATGTCTTAACAGCAAAAGAGAAAAAAAAATAGAGCGAACAAATATGTCACGTTAAGCTTTATGTATGGCAAGTAAAAATTTGTCAAAACAGTAGTGTAATCATTAACATTAAAATTAACATAATAGAAGCAAAGAAAACATTACTGATAAAACTAAGCAATGAATGAAACAACATAGTAATCACTGGGTAACTATCTGAAACACTAAAATGGTCGATAAAGGAGTGCCGAACAATATGAACAATGTTTTCTCGAGATGTAAGATTTTAAACAGTTTTAAGTAAATTTCGTTTTTTAAAAAATAATATATCAGATAGTGTCATAAGTGCCATCGAACTTCTCCGACACGCTATTTATGCTTTGAGAATAAAACAAATAAAAATAATTGTTTTTTCGACGTATAATACTAAAAAAAATTAAAAACATATAAATTACATAATTATAGCAAGATTAAAGAAAGACTAGTAGAACCGTACAGAAAATTTTGAAAACATAATTTATTTATTCATATAAGTTGTTCAACATTTTACGTAATGTCTAATTTACAAGTAAAAAAGGGCTTTTATTTTAAAATAGTAAAGGGTGGGAAAAAAATTATTTTATCTGTTTTGGTGCTGCCAAATTTTAAAGTAAGTATATAAAATGAAGCAGAAAAATTCAAAACATTAAAAGAACTGAATTATTTTCGTTCTAGAGATTCGCCTCCAAATGACCGAATTTACTTAACACTGATGCAAGTGCAAGGGCAGGTTGCCAAATTCTATGGTTGGAACTTGACTTGGCAGGGTTGCCATATCGAGAAACGTCAAACAACGTAGGGAAAAAAAAAAGGAAATACAGGTTTCGGATTTTAAATTTCTTCCCAAAGGGGCGTTTTTTAACATTTCGTGTGTTACCTTTATTTATATGTTCTTCGCACTTAAACCATAAAATTCAGTTCAAGAGCAATATCGCAAAATAATTTTTAAATGAGCATATCTTTAGAATTTCCGATATACAGTCTCACGTGCTGGAGACAAAAATCTTTTTTTCTATACAACGTTGCCATGGCTCGCTTTGAAATCGTTGAGTTTGTTAATCAAAAATTCGTTAAAGTTTTACAAAACATGAAATCGATAATAAAACAAGTTTCAAATTTGGGCTTTCTGATGCCCATCATATTCGCAGCAGGATTGCGTCATTCACAATTCGATGACTCTAGGTACCGTCGTTTTATCACAATGCGAGAAATATGCATACATTTATGAAGATTTTTCGTTATTTAATTTCTTTAAATATAATACAGGGCTGCAATATTTGGTGGCAAATGTTTGAAAAGTGAATCGACATTTAACGCTTCCGACTCAAAATGCCGAAACGAAAACAATAGTCCTTTAGCGACAAAGCCCTTTTGGACTAAAAACATGATGGACAGAAAGAAATATATGATGTAAGAGACAGGAATTAAGTCAGCACTTTAATACGTTTGTAATTGGAATCATCTAACATATGAACGAAATAGATTAAAAATATGGAAAAAATCAGCATACAAAAGTTGTATTTTTAGGCGTACGTATGCTGTTTACAGAGGCTGTTTGCCCATTTTTTAGACGATTTTGGTAAGCGGTAATAAAAAATCGCTTTCTTCAAAAGAAGTAATTGCAATTGTACTGTGTTTTTAAATATCAAAATTATCGTCTGTGGCTTGAAAGTTTTGTTTTTATTCAAAATGGCGAATTTAACAAAGCAGTGGTTCGAAGGCTACATTGACGCTCTTTTCGAAGAGAAATAGGCATACTTCCTTGTCCAAAAAGGTTTTGTGATATCTAAAGCGTCGATAGGTAATATCATCCACAAGAAAGGAAAAAAAACGTCAAACTGGAGCTTCAAGTGAGAAAAAATTTCAAACAAATATCCGAGGAAAAAACTTACATCTTCGACTATTGCAAAGGTACGTTGTTTAATGATAAACGAAAATCCCCCTAGCCAAAGGACAGTTGCAAAATCATTAAAATGCTCGGTGTCCACTGTAAACAAAATGATAAACGTTGATTTAAATAATAAGAAAGCGAAAAAACGCAACGTGCGTCGTCTTCTTCCAAAGCATATGGCTCAACGCAGGACACGCTGCAGAATTCTATATGAGAAACACTTATCCAAAGAAAAATAGAAAACAATTGTCACAATAGATGAAGCATGGGTGTATTTAAATGATTGTAACAAAAAAAGAGCCATTTATTTTCGTGAAAGGGGAGAAAAAAATTCAAATATATGGTTCAAAGCATCGAAAGAAAGTTTTTCTAAGGGATTCATGATTGTTGCTGGTTTTTCTTATAATGGCAAGTTCAAAATAAAGACAGTGCAAAAAAAATGTCAAGAATAACTCCAAATACTATCAGGAATATATGTTATCGCCTATTTTTCTGAATGCAATACCATCGCTTTACCCACAGTGCCATCCATCTATGAGACTCCGTCAGGACAAAGCTAGCAGTCCCACATCTAAATCCACTGTAAATTTCCTAAAAGAAATGGAACAAAAAACTGGTATCGAGGCCATACCCTTCACTGAAATTCCTACTAAATCTCCCGATGTGTCACCTATGGATTTTTGTACTTTCGGACTTTTAAAAACTGCATTATCCAAACGTTGTCCCAAAACCCTAACAGGATTCTGGAAAGCTGTTCGGGAGGAATGGGATAGAATACCTCTTCTGACACTTCAAAAGGCATTATTATCCTGGAAATTGCGGTGTCGAAAGATAGTTCAGAATAAGGGATGTCAAATAGAACATTTAAAACACAAGAATTTTATGTAATTTAGTTTTGTGAATACACTATACATCGTCTAAAAAATGTGCTAAAAGCCTCTGTATTTAAAAGAAATTTCATACATAACTTAGAAACGTTTTATTATCGGATAACATAAAAAGTTCGTTTTCAGGCCATTATATCTTCAGGCATATCATCGATTTCTGTTTCATCTTCAGCATCACTATTACTCTGATCCATAAATAAATAATCATCTACAGTTCCATCTTTTACCAACACCGAACATCCTGCTTCAGCATGATTTCTATTCTCTTTTGCGAACTGAAAACCAGCATTGTGTTGCTTTTTTTGGCAGGAGCCATATTTACTATTAAAAGGAACACCATGTTAACTGCTTTTTAACTAAAACCTTCGACAATCACTTCAAAATCACAACTTCAAACGACCACAGAAACAGAAAACATCTGAATCATAATTCTGAGAACACGTTAAAAGAACTGAATAGGAAGCTTCCAGGGTTGGAAGTGCATTCTTACTCCAGATTATAACCCCCTTTTCTCTAAGTTCTACAATAGCATTCTTTAGGACATTTCCACTGAATACAACGCACCCTCTCTGCGAGTATAATTACTACTTTAAGCATTTAACCCACACACACATTATTGTTCCCCTTATCGCTTGACATTTAGGTATACAGAGGCTGTTCGCACATTTTTTAGAGGATTTTGGTAAGCGGTAATAAAAAATCGTTTGCCGCAAAAGAAGTAATTGCAATTGTACTATGTTTTTAAAAATCAAAATTATAGCCTGGGGCTTGAAAGTTTTGTTTTTATTCAAAATGGCGAATTTAACAAAGCAGTGGTTCGAACGCTACATTGACGCTCTTTCCGAAGAGAAATAGGCATACTCCGTTATACAAAAACGATGTGTGAGTCATGGTTTTGTGATATCTGAAGCGTCGATACGTAATATCATCAACAAGAAAGGAAAAAAAACGTCAAATTCGAGCCTCCAGTGGGACAAAAATTCCAAACAATTATCCTAGGAAAAAACGGACAGCTTCGACTATTGCAAAGGTACGTTGTTTAATGTTAAAAGAAAATCCCCCTAGTCAAAGGACAGTTGCAAAATTATTAAAATGCTCGGTGTCCACTGTAAACAAAAGGATAAACGTTGATTTAAATCTTAAGAAAGCGAAAAAACGCAATGTGCGTCGTCTTCTTCCAAAGCACATCGCTCGACGCGGGACACGCTGCAGAATTCTATATGAGAAACACTTATCCAAAGAAAAATGGAAACCAATTGTCACAATAGAGAAAGCATGGGTGTATTTAAATGATTGTAACAAAAAAGGAGCCATTTAGTATCATAAAAGGGGAGAAAAAAATTTAAGTACATGGTTCCAAGAATCGAAAGAAAGTTTTTCTAAGGGATTCATGATTGTTGCTGGTTTTTCTTATAATGGCAATTTAAAAGTAAAGAGAGTGCAAAGAAATGTCGAGATCAACTCCAAATACTATCAGGAACATATTTTATTGCCCATTTTTCTGAAGGAAATACCATCGCTTTACCCACAGTGCCATCCATCTGGGAGACTCCATCGGGACAAAGCTAGCAGTCACACATCAAATCCACTGTAAATTTCCTAAAAGAAATGGAACAAAAAACTGGTATCGAGGCCATACCCTTCACTGTTATCCCTACTAAATCTTCCGATGTGTCACCTATGGATTTTTGTGCTTTCGGACTTTTAAAAACTGCATTATTCAAATGTTGTCCCCACACCCTAACAGGACTCTGGAAAGCTGTTCGGGAGGAATGGGATAGAATACCTCTTTTGACACTTCAAAAGGCATTATTATCCTGGAAATTGCGGTGTCAAAACGTAATTCAGAATAAGGGATGTCAAATAGAACATTTAAAACACAAGAACTTTATGTAATTTTGTTTTGTGAATACAATATACATCGTCTAAAAATGTTCGAACAGCCTCTGTAGCATTGTTCGAAAGACTAGGACAAATCTTCAAATAAGTGACCCCAAAACATCAGAGTATTACAGAAGTATATTTTAGGTGTATTTGTAAAGAATTGAGTGAGCGTTATACGGCGAATATACCTAAAAATTAAAACATACAGCTCGAAATTTTAGATGCGCGTTATACGTCGTAAAATAAGGTATTAAACATTTTTTAGCATTTATAAAATTCGAAAACAGATCATGGTTTTAAAGAAAGATTATACGAAATTACATTTTACCTAGTATTTCTCAAACAATGTATGCAAGATGCTATAGATCCACGTTTTCAGATTGACATAAAGAATAGGAAGTTTTTCATACCAGAAACTGAAACTAGATAGTTCTAGATAGTACTTAAAATTTATCGTTTTTCCTTATGCAGTTTCAAACTGACCACGAAACATCACATGATTATCGTAATATACTTCGCTTGGAAAACCGTGTTGCAGAAAATATTGCTAATCGTTTACAGATCGAGAAAAGATTTTCAAGAAAGTGGTAGAACATCAGCACCGAATGATGACAGCATGGATATGCGTGACCTATTCCACCAATATTTTCCAGGCTAGTGGATTATATCAGCGACGTTCCCTCCCCATTTCCTGACTTTTAAGATCTCATGATACTATCAGACTGCATATTTTCTTACAGCATTACTTCAGAAGCAAGGGAAATTACAGTAAAATTCTGAAATATCAGCAATTTAAAGAATCACTGCATTGCTTTCGATGCTATCTTTTCTTCTTCTGAGACATTACATACAGCATAACCGAAGTACCATCCACATTTTCTAATATGAAATTTAACATTTTCTGCGATATTTAACACTGTCTTTTACGAATCTTTTGATTGATTAAAAGACTATAAGGTATTTCTCCCGCCTTCTTCGCTTGCCTTTGTGGTGTAGCGGTCAGCACGCTCCACGCGTAACCGAGAGGTCCGTGGTTCGATTCCTGGCGAAGGCGTTACTCATTTTTCATTCTTCTGCTTCCAAAAATCCTAATGACTCTACACTGGCGCCCGAACTAAAAGGTGTTGGATGATGATTCTCCACCACCACGATTTGGGCGACTGGGGACCGTAATCCCCAGTCGCCCTTTACAAGGGGAAGTTTATAAGGTATTTCTCCCGCCTTTTTCGCATGCCTTCGTGGTGTAGTGGTCAGTACGCTCGACGCGTAACCGAGAGGTTCGTGGTTCGATTCCCGGAGAAGTCTTTGCTCATTTTACATGTCTCTTTCTTTGAAATTACCTAACGTCTGTACACGATAATGTCTTACGGTATTTGATGGTATTTGATGTCTTACGAATATTTTGGTTTGCAATCTATCCCCGCAACTTGCTAAGCGTATTCATTGATTTATGTATATTTAAATTGCTAAGTTCCCTAATATATTTAAATTTTAAAATTCCTTTTAATATCTCGAATAATAATTTATAAGTCATTGCTTGAGGGGAGCTAGTGATTGCAAAGTCTGTTGTAGAAACCTTCAATGAATTTAACAGTACCTTAATAATTCTGGTGCAATAACACGCAAGTCCCTGCATTATTAATAATTATCAACATCTGCGTAATGCTGAAATTCAATTAAATGAGAAAACTGCGGTTTTATCCTTAATGAATTACGTAGAACAGCAATAAAGTTGGAAACTGGCTATACATTGCGAGCTTGTTATTAATACTCTTAATAACACAGATGAACCCAAATTGATAAATACGAGTATAACATATGTGGGATAAATATGATAAATAAAATGCTAAACTTGGACTCACTGTAATTATCTGTGAAGTTTTAAATTATTTAACTTTCATGATTACGTATGAAAGTTAAATAATTGTTTCATATGCTCTTTACATAAACATATTTCATATATTTAATACGCAAAATACAAATATTTTTACGTACAAGACAAACACGACACATCTATCATTGCTTTAGCAGATTTTGCTACAGTATATAACTCTCAAGAAATTGTAAATTCAGATGACGAAAGCAGCATTTTATTGCTACTGACAAGAAAGCACAATACAGCCTTATTTTATTAACGAGAAATGTTCGTTCGCATTAAATCTTTTTAACTAATTTCTTTTATGACACCAGAAATTATAACTTTCTCCAGTGATTCAATATGCTCAGTAAATGTAATTCTCTATCAAAAATTTCATAGCCAGTTTCCTGACTTAGATTTGAAAAATTCCAATCAAGCAACATTATAATACAAAAGCAATATAATTTTTTCATTTCTGAATTCGGCATTGCTAAACGTTCTTTGAGGGGACGGTGGACTTTAAAAATTAGCTTTTTACGTTTTTGTGTTTTCAACAAGGGATTTCATACATATACATATTGTAACATCAGTTTATAAAATATATGTTCAAAATTTCCATTTAATTTAAATTCAAAACGTTTAAAGCAAATAATTAATTATTTTAATTAAAGATTTAAGATGCTTTTTGCTCTGTAATTTTCAATATTTTTTCCTTTTAGTTAGTTATAAAGACTTGACTAAAGGCTTTGTGTATCCGTTATTGAATATGTTGGATCAGAAACTTTTAAAAAGAAATTTTGTGAATTTAAACGGAAAAATGTCACCTTTTATTATACATTATCACAAATTTAAACCTCTTAATAACCACTTATTCAAAAATGCATGCACATATTTACTGTAACATATACCAATGTAGTTTCTTCCAAATATCGTTCATTTTTAATTAAAAATGAGATTAATGGAGCATTTTCAAAACATACGGACTATGAAAAAAATTTTTTTGAGAAAACAGAATTTAGAGTTTTTCTTCAAACTTACCCTTAATACAGGGTCATGAGAAACAGCAAATTAACTTTAAATAGGAATTTGTAAACACTATGTAATATTTTCGCATCATTTAACTATTTTTAATCTCATAATACTAAATACGACAAAAATAAACATATCGGAAATTGCTATGTGATTTGAAGTTATACCTGGACACAATTTATGCGATATAACCAATGAAAGTTTTAAAACTCACCCGCATTATATAAGGTACTTCTCCCGCCTTCTTCGCATGCCTTCGTGGTGTAGTGGTCTGCATGCTCGAAGCGTAACCGAGAGGTCAGTGGTTCGATTCCCGGCGAAGGCGTTGTTTACTTTTCACCTCTCCTGCTTCATAATAACCTAATGTCTCTACAATTATGTATCTTACCTTCATTTGTTACATTTACATTATCTTTCAATGCTTTCCAATTTTTTTTAAATATTTCTGTTTTTTTCCAAGCAGCTAAACTTCTCTTTTTGCCTTGGTTCAAGCGACGCTGATCATGCTTTTTTGCAACGAGTAGGGAAAACGAGTTTGTTTCCTTCTGTTCTACGCGTATAGGATTTACATAACTAAAATTAAATTCGTAGTTGTGAATACTAACATTTCTAGCCTTTTTTTTTAGAAATAAACGCTTCTTTTGGACAAATATATAAGTTATAACATCAGTAAATAATGGTTGAAATACTTTGATATTTCCTTCAAAATTTAAAGGGCAAAGTTTACGTTTTTTACATGTTTTAAATGCTTGTAACTTCTTTAAAAATTATCATATTTGAACTCGGTTTTTGAATACGATGTAGTTATGTATATGAAATATTACGAGAGTAAAAAAAAAATTCAACATTTCGGTTGATTTTTAGCTATTTTATCCACCGTCCCCTTAAACGTCCTATACAAGTTCTTTTATTGAAACGCAGATTAAAATTAATTGGAATACATTGGCCGCCGAAATGTTATGATTTTGTATCTTCACCTTCGGCCTACCGAGCTTTTGATGACTTTGTTGACATTTATTTTAAACATTGCAAGTGATTTCTTTATATATTTATATTTTTTTTGTTTGTGTTTTTAGTCCAAAGGTGCTTTATCCCTGAAGGACTATTGTTTTCGTTTTGCGATTTTGCGTCGGAAACATTAAAAGTCTGTATCACTTTCCCAAACTATTGCTACAAAATATTGCAGCCCTGTACTATATTTAAAGAAATTAAATAATGAAGAATCTGCATAAATGTATGTATGTATGTTTCTCGCATTTTGATCAAACGACGGTACCTAAAGCCATCGAATTTTGAACGCCGTCATCCTGCCGCGAATATAGGCATCCGGAAGCCCAGATTTGAAATTTGGAATTTGTTTTATTAACGATTTCATATTTTGTAAAACTTTAACGAACTTTTGATGAACAAACTCGAGGGTTTCGAAGCGGGCCATGGCAACGTTGTACAGAAAAAAAAACATTTTTATCTGCAGCGCGTGAGACTGTGTGTAGGAAATTCTTAAGATAGGCTCAGTTTAAAATTATTTTGCGATATTGTTCTTGAACTGAATTTTATGGTTTAAATGCGAAGAACATGATATGCAATAAATAAAAGTAACATACAAAATGTTTAAAAAACGCCCCTTTGGACGCAATTTAAAATCTGAAACCTTTCGGATTTTTTTCCCCTTTGTGTTTGATTTCATTGTATTATTGAAAGTTGATGTTATTACTTAGGATTATTTTTAACTTACGGTTTGTTAGCCTCGTGTGATACTTTGTGGTGCACGAGAATTTCCCTTTCTTTAAATAAAAAAAAAGATAAAAAATAAATAAAAAAAGTTCTTTTAAACATTTTCTTAAACATTTGAATTTTTATTCTTCTGTGTTGATACAGAAGGACAAGTACTTCACTCGGAAATTTACCTGTGTCTGCTGCTAGAAGTTTATACTTATCTAAACTCAATTTAAAATGTTAGTTTAAACTCTCGCCACCAGGACTTTTACTATGTTTTAAAACTGAACATTTTCAGTTGGGTTTATTTCTACAGTTGGCTTCATTTGTAGATTGCTAAGATTCCATAAAAAATACGTGATAATTTTAATTTTGTTTCTAACGATGAAATTACTAGACAAATGCGATATTCAACCAAAGCAAATAATCGATATTTATGTTTCTTCTTTTGATAAGATGAATGAGAAGAGTAAAAAATTAATTAATCGAGAGATTTTATCGTAAACTTAAATCCGATTTGGCTTGCTATAAATTGTTACTGTTTTCTACCGCACTCAGTATAGAGTGTAAATTCATACTTTTGTAAGACTCCTTGTTTCTCTTCTGATGTGACAGCTGAAATACGTGTAGAAACCACACAGGAGAAGTGTAAAAAGAACACTTAATTAACTCTTTTAAAATTCATAATGCGTTGACTGGACGCTAACACACTACGCATCACTTGAGTGGTAACGCAAATAAGAAGAACTAAACTAAAAATTCGAAGATAGTAACAAGTAGTAGAATTACTCTACAAAGTTCATGAGTGAAGTGATTACAAATTTTGGTGACCGCCGAAAACATTGCGGACGAAACCCTCAGGAAGAAACAACGTAAGGTGAACATAACGTCTTAAGAAATATTCTGGTAGAAAAGAAAACAAAGAGAAAACATCGTAGTGTCAAAACATCTTCATAAAAAATAAAGTGGTTCAGATTGGAAACATTTTCGTCAAAAATATCGAGGTAAAAAATAAAGCAGCTACAAATCATCACCTGACGATAACAATGCAAACATGCATTTTTTGGCTTTAATAATTCTCACAATGACTTATGAGCATAAGAAGGAATGAGGAATGTTTTTACTTTTGTATGTCACATTTTTGAATTAAGTAATAAGTTTTTGCTGAAACAATAAAAGAAATTTAAGCATTTAAAAATTGAAAATGAGCAGAAAAATAATAAAATTATGTTAACTACAAAAAGTAGTATTAATTTTATACTAATGTTTAATTTTTGAATGCTTAAGTTTCCTTCTTAATTTTTCAGCAAAAGCTTATTAATTAATTAGAAAATATAAAGTAACACCATCTTGCGCTCAAAAATCATGCGAAGATGCATTTATGACATAAAAGCTCATGTCCGTGATGTTATCATCAAGCGATGACTTTTGGGGCTTTATGTTTTACCACGATGTTTTTGAATCGCTTCATTTTAGATAACGATGTTTTGTACTACGATGTTTTAGAACTGCATGCTTCTTTCTTTTCTCCTGCAATGTTTTGCACGACGACGTTTTCTTACCCTGTTTGTTTTCTTCGCGACAATTTCATCCGCGATGTTTTCGCCTGTAACCCAAATTTAAAACCAGTTCTTTTTAAAATTAATTTTTAAATTATCTATCTATTTAACTGAATATTCATTTTTAATGACATTTAATCTGGTGATTTTTGATTAAAAATTCATATATTCTATCTGAAATAATACTTTTACCAAAAGCAATAACAAGCCTGACGCTGACTGATACTGAATAATGAACGAGGATTCGAATTATCGAAATATATTACATACTTCCTAAAGGCTCTGTTTCAAGACTTCACTTTTATTGCAATCTTTATTTCATTTTAACTCATTTTCATATTTTTTATCCGCATTCCAAGCATTTTCTGATTTTGAATTTTTATCAGTTCTTTTAAGCAAAGCATAAAAAACTAAGATCGGAAACAATAAATAAAAAAACATACCATTTTAGAATCTTTCCTGCATGATACGTTCCAATCTGAAATAATGAAATAAGGTACAATAAATAAAAAATATTAGATAATTTCTAATATTTGATTATATTTAATTTCCTTATTTGATTTCGATTATAAGTAAGATTAGAAATGAAATAAGACACCAAAATTCGCTAATCTCTGTGTATAAAATATACAAAATGCATATAATAAATATGTACGTCCATATCTGCAAAACATCTGGTCACTTCCAAGTTGTATAAATTAATATCTTTTCCTTTTTGATGAGGGAAATGTCTTTAGAAAAATACTTCCCAAATTTTTCATATTTCACACAGTTTGCATTCGTTCATTTAAAAGGTTATAATAAGATAAAAAAACTATTTGTAAACAGATATTAAAAGGAAACATAAAGCAAAATGGCTATTAGGTGGTCGTAGTTTTGAGGCCATAAAATACTACTCAAATGAGAGACCGCGTATATTGAAACGTTTCGTATATGATTTAAATCATGCTATTTCACATATAACATTAATACACTACTGGCCACCCAAATTTCAACACAAAGAAAGACAAGAGATATCACAGCAAAATTTATTTAGTAGATAACATGTTAACCAAGTATCAAATGATTAAATTTATAGACCTTGTGTGAAGTGTGGTTTCTTCTAGAATCAGTAGCCAGAGTGACTGCTATTGTTGAAGATCACCGCTGCCACACGCCTCGGCATCGATTCAAAGAGACTTTGGATGTGTTCTTGGGATACAGCAGACAAAGCAGCTTCCACACGTTGCCAAAGTTGATTTGGTGTGACAGCTTGGGATGTAATCTGGGTTAATCGTTCAGCAACCGTGGACCATATGTTTTCTATCGGCGAAAGATAAGGAGAGCGAGCCCGCCAGGGAAGCAACTCAATCTGGCAATCGACGAAGAACCCTTGGACAAGGCGTGCCACGTGTGGTCGCACATTATTCTGTTGAAATATGGCTGTGGCAAGCCCTGAAGGTAAGGAAGGACAACTTGCTAAAACACCTCGGAGATGTAGCGCTGGCTGTTTAAAATACCGGCAATGCGTACTAGAGGAGTGCGAGAGTGATATCCAATATCGCCCCATACCATAATACCCGGTGCAAGACCCGTGTGGCGGTGCATAACGCAGCTGTTCAGCATCCTCTCTCCACGGTGTCTCCAGACTCGAATCCGACCACCGTGGTGTTGCAAACAGAAGCGTGACTCGTCGGTAAAGGCAATTTCATTCCATTCTGCCGTCCACATGCTTCTTTCATCCAACCATTGGCAGCGGAAACGTCTGTGGTTCTGCGTCAAGGGTAGACGAAGCAATGGACGTCTTGCGGACAAACCACTCTGCTATAAACGGCGTCGAATGGTACGCGCAGACACTGGATGATGGGTTACGGATAGAATGTGCTGTGCTATGGTTCGTGATACAAGTCGCGAAAGGGGAAAATCTCTGCCAGGTCGGGTACGCATGTAAGCATTCTGTACCGCGTCACGCACATAGAGAAAAATCCGTCCTTGTGATTGGATATTGACTTCCGATGACATCATTTTCTCTAAGCCTAGGAACGCCTTGACTTTGTTTGGGCTCGAGGGTACACCTCCATACCGTTTGTTTACATTTTAACAGCAGTACCAAAAAGATTATTAGTGCACTGTATTTTTGTTACTATGAGATTACACTTCTTGCAACACTGTAGTGTTGTTATTTAATGTAAAAATGTAGTGTCCCCCCTATAGATAAAAAATATTATTTCTTCTTGTGCTAACTCCGTAAATGTGTATTAAGTTTAGAAATGTATATTAATATTAAGATTTTTAATAAATTAAATTTTCTTAATTTAAAACCCTTCATATTAAAAGTCTTGTGATTAATAATTTCATGTTCATTATACATCCATTTTCTGCAGATGCAAACTCCGGCAGAATGATTCAACTCAGTTTTCAGAAATAGCAAAAATGACGTTGGGAGCTAACACAGTACACAGTAACTTCACAATATTTATAATCAATCTGAAAACGTGAAATTTATTTTTGAAGTTAAACTAATATATATTTGGAATAGAGAAATAGAGATACGTATTTTAAATTGAATGATATTACTTTACGAATGTTGCCCATTTTTTAAGGCATAATATCTTTTGTACCTTTGCATAAAAATAGTGTTTGTTAGAGAAGGAAGTTTCTTTTCTTATACACGCGTATTAAATTCAGCGACAATACGGAATTAATTTTTTTTCTTTCATTTAAGGCAACAAAATATTTGAAAAGACATGGACATTGAAGTAACATGAAATTTGCAAAGGAAGAAATTTCTGCAATGTGAAAAGAACAGAATGCAACAAAATTGCAATAATAATAATACACTTACCTTAGTAATAATAATAATACACTTACCTTAGTACCTTTATAGCTGGAATGATATCGTCATGTTTTGGTGTGCGCATTAAATTCATGAACTCAGTTACTTATAGAATCTAAGCGTTTAAGATTGCTTCTGATATTAACAGCATCTTTAAGAGATTTTATAACTGTGTAATTAAATGAAACAGGAAGCCATCTGCAGAGCGCTGCCTGCAGCTTTCAAATAAAACAAACGATAATTTGCACACTTCCGTTCACTCATGCGCGTCATTCATCGAAAACAAAACCGTAAGAAACCCGTCTAAACGTCATTACGCCGAGAGAAAATGATGTCATCGGAAAGTATGTCCAATCACAAGTACGATTTTTCCTTATGCGCGTGGCGCGGTACAGAATGCTTATATGCGTCCGGTACCAAAGAACCGGTACATCACAGAGGGAAAATTCTCGCCAACAGGTTCCGTCGCCAAATCCCTTGGCGAATGTTCCCTTTTCTTTCTAGCGGCGTAGAAGACAAACTGGTTTACATTACGTCTATGGAGCCTTTCCTTCTTTACATAGACGTCCTTTGAGTATGTTGTCCTCAAAAGTTCTTTTCAAATTCAGCATTTTATTATCATCAGATGGTTTAAATATTTATACCGTAAGATTGAAGAAATGCATCAGTTTTATTTCTCTTCATTAATATTCATCAAATATCTGCGCTATATTTCACTGGAAAATTCAGTATTTTAGAACGAAGCACCTGAACCTTTTCGGAAAAACTTTCAAGTTTCGGTAGTATTGAATATGGATTTTGCAAAAATCGGAACACAGGGACCATGTGAACGTTATGATTTATTGCCACGTCTCCTGTCAGTTATATATTGATAAACAGATTATAGACAAATTAGTCTTCAGTAATCAGAAGATTTTACCTCACGGAACTCCTGAATCATACAAATGTGAAGAACTCTTGAATCATACAAACGTGAAGAAATGTGAAGTTGATTGCATTGCTCTAAAACGTTATGGTTAGTTCTTTATACTTTTATATGTTTTGTAAGTCACACTATATATACAAAAGCGTAAAAATAATTGAAATCAGAGGAAACCTTTGCGTAATTCTTATTCTAAGACGTAAATATGATAAACTAAACACATAGAAATCACGTCGAAAATTCACAACTCCTAAGAAAGAAAGAAATTAGCTTTATAACAAAAACTTTCTAGTTCGTTTTTAAGAGATTTTAGAGATAAAACCTTTTTTAAGAGACTGAGTTACACTGCATCACAAAGTAGAACAAAAAGACTACAACACTGAGAGCAAATTATGAAAAAGGCTGCATAAAATATAAAAGACAAATTTCCAATAACTGTTGAGTTCCAATTATTTCCGATATAATTTCCAAAAATCAGTTAATAATATTGTTGCGTGGGTACGGGTTCGTATTGGATTGAATGCACAAGTGAATGAAATTTATTCTTTTCACAATAAGTAAAGCAAAATACTGAAATATTTCCTCAGAGATATTCGCACAATATCCCTATATCAAGAACGTTAAACAGAACTCAGTTCAAAGACACAGAAAGTAATTCTATTTCACAGCGAATTCGCCACAATCAATAACAGTATTAGGTAAACACCAGTTCGCTTAAAACAGCTACAACTGAGCTGAGGTGTTTTAATTCGGCTTTTATAAACTTTTTAATTATTAGCTAGAATATTCTGGTAAAACCTATTTTCTCGATTTTTGTGGATGGCAACAACAATTACGAGATATTTATTTATTAAATGTTAAATGTACGCATTCTTTTTTTTTTACTTTTCCGACGTAGCCTTTCTCTTCAAAAATCGTCTACGTCGCACGGGAAAATAAAACAATTTTAATTACAATTCTAAATAAATGCGTAATCCGTAACAATATCATGATTTTTCTGAAATGTTTTCATATAATTCTGCAACGAAAATAAAACATGAAAGTATTCTTTTTATTAGCCTTTGTGATTTCTATTCCATGTAATAAGTTTCATCATCACGAATATACTAGAGAAGCTTGTAATAATACACCAAACAACTCCTTTCAATTGCGACATTATTGGGCCAACTACCGGACTAGAAAATAATGATTTGGTCGTTAAACAAAGTAGCTGAATTCAAGTAGAAAACGTGAGAAATCTTGGAACTACATAATAATAAACCTTGCATTTACAAATGAATAAAGGACGGGGGGGATAAGGACGACAGGCTGACCCTGCTTGTTAGAACTTCCATCGAGCAAGGGATAGGAGGACTGGGCAGTTGATAATTAAGCCCGTATAATTAAACGCCACGTACTTTGCATGTTCTACTATAAGCTTCAGGTACAGTACATTGAATGGACAGTTTAGTCGCACTAATGGTTAAACACTTTACCAAGTGGCATCAATTGTCGAATTGCGGGGGAAGGGTTAAAATCCGGTTGTATTTAAGGTAGTTCTACATCTCCTCTTGTCCAGTACCGCGTGACTAATTACATTGTTATTCTGTGTGGATTAAGTTTGAGAACGTATTCAACAATTCCACGGAGAACTGAGATGCCTTTGTTGGACTGAGAAGAATTTCGTCGAGCATCTGATAGAGAAGGAATGATATTACCGAGCGATATTTAAATTGGTAACATTTTTCTTGCGCTATGTTCCTGAAGAAACACTCCATTAATCTTGTTTCAAAAATATGGATTAAATGTTTATTTAAAAATATATATTTCAGTTTCAATGTAATAGCTAATATTTGCATTCGTCCTCAGCAACATAAAATATTAAAATATTTAATAATATTGCACCGCAAAAGAACAATTGCGGATCTTTTAACAAATTCAATTTTACCTGAATCCTCAGATACTCGGTTCCATCGAGAAAAAATTCATCGTTTGAATGATATGGCTACTTTTAATTCTTTTTATTTAAGAAATAATTTTAGACAGACATTTTAAATTTTTAGACTTCCTACAGTAAAATTGCTAATAATTAAGAAAAAGGAGTAAAAAAAATCACATTTAAAGTCTCGCAAATTTGAGTAAAAAAAATCACATTTAAAGTCTCGCAAATTTAAGAAAACAAAATCCTTCTATAGTCTGAGAAAATCGATTTGATCTTAATTAGTCATTTATGAGGACATCTTTAATTTCTTTCAATCAACTTCAAAGCAGTCTTTTGTAAAGTATTTTGTAAATCCTATTAATCTTTAAAATTTTTTATATTTTAAAGCAGGGGCTGTCAACCAGGGGAGAATTTCATAGTTTCGGTGTGGGAGAGGAGAAATTCGATCAGTCTTTTATTTACCTGTTAAGTATCTGGCTTCCATTTATGAATTTTAAACATTACTTTTATTCAAATTTTGATATTTATCAACACTATTTATATTTTTATTCTTTAATTTATAAAATAAATTAAAAACTACTATAAAATTAAATAAATATGTACGTATTTTTCGAGTTTTCAAAAAGAGGGAGGGGGATGATCGTCTACCAAGAGGGAAAATGAAGCTTAAGACAAAAAAGTTTGAAAACCACTACTTTAGACACTGAATATTTTGTCTAATTGAAAAGTATAGAGCAGAATAAAAATTTTACGAACTAATTTCTAGACAAGCTCAGGTGCTCCGTTACAGAAATTTTCTTCAGGGCTTGTTTTCACAGACGATTCTATGCAGTTTTCTTCACGTGCAGTTAGCATGTGATACAGCTTCTCCTTAAAGTTAGCTATTGTACTAGAAGTCATTTTTTGTATGACTTGCACAGTAGATAATTAATAATTTGGTATTAAATGACTGCTTTTAATTCTATAGTAATTTATTGAGGGCACGACGGCTATATGCGTAAGGAAAAAGATGCCTTGTCATACAGATGACATAGTGGTTTAGGGGAATCTACTGCGGCACCGAAGGGCCCGGGTTCGAATCGCGGAGAAGACATGGATGTTTGTACATGTATAGTGTACGTGCGGCATGGGAGTAGTCTAAGAGCCGAAAGTGCCCTCGTGTAGTTTGGTGGAAGAGAAGAGGGATGGGAGAACCCAGGACGACCCTACGGGGTGTCCTCCCTCAAAAGTGGGGTGGAAAATACAAGTCCAAAATCTCTTTGGAGTAGGTTCTGGCAACCATTCTTCCATATAATATGGACATGACAACAACAACAACAAAAATATGCGTTCGTGAAAAACGTTCTAAGGAAGTTGGTTTGTCGTTACGTTATACATTGAGAAAACTAGGAAAACGTCTTCGCAGCACCCAATCTGAGGGGTCAATCTGGATCGATCGAACTACTAGCATTTAAGTAAATTTGTTATCGTGTTACGTTTGTTCGTTATCAGTAACGTCAAACAAAATGATAATGCATATTAATATGCAAATTTTATCTTTAAAATTCTTGCATAAATACAGCACTGACATTTTTCATGGAAACATAAAAATTGTAATGAAAAACCATAAATTAAAAATATATTAATCTTAAGTTTACATGTGAATGTAATATGAGATGGAAATATAATTATCGGAAACAATACACCAAGAGTTAAAAGTTCATATGATGCATTCTGAAAATTTGTGTACTTCTTAAGGTTTTACTTATAAAATGCGCATTAGATATTTTCAGAATACATATATTATGATAACCATTTCTTTCTGTGATAATCCCCATATTAGAATATTGTTCAAGGTACACTCTGCACAAAAACAGTAAGAATTCGTTCCAGAAGTTTCTCTATCCGTCCATAGCATATCGCCAAATGGGTGATTTCCCGCTAAATATGGTAACCCTGCCCTCCATTTCCATTTTCTGGCAACCCTAAATCTACTTTGCGGGGAAGCTATCTCACCGCGCTGGACATTTCGTAACAATATATCTTAAGCTGCGCTTTCGAGACAAAAACGTAAGTTAAATTTCGTCAACAGACTCAGTAGAAAGTCAAATATAGAACCGTCCCTATTTTGTCCCTCTTGGTCATAGTACTTTTAATGATTTTCTTTAATTTTCATTCCTAACAATATTTAGCATTTTTATATTTATTATTATTTTATATTGCTAACAATATTTAGCAATCATTTTCCTTAGTACTTTTAAAAGTTTTAAAAGTTTTTAAAGCTTATATTTTTAGAAGGTGTGAAGAATACATAGTGATAATTACATTTGCTGGAAACTGATTTACTCTTTGATGAAAGTTAATTTTCAATTTTCGTGTTCTCCTGGAGGATTTGTCAGACTTCCCACCAGTTTGTCTAATTCAGAAAATCAAGTAAGTTTTATTTATGAGAACATGAAGATAGTTCTGATGTGCAACCTAAACTCATGATTTAGTGAGAATTGCTTTCAACTGATTGCCGATTGCTGTTGAATTTTCCTCGCTACCCTCTCGTTAACTGAGAGCTGAGAGAAATTAGTTAAGTGACACTTGAATTTCATTCGCAACAGATCGTTTCAAATACCTGATTGAGAGCAGTTGAATGATTACTATTAACTTCTTTATACAGTTACTCGTATTTTCTGCACGCTAGCGGCATTCATGAAATTTTATTTTTTAGTTTGTAAAATTATAAACAACCGCGCATAAATTTTAAATATTATTCATGAAATTTGTTTCGAAATTCATTTTTCTTCTGATGGCAATTTTACATGTGACATTGATAGGGCTATAGGGATATGTAATTTTCGCAAAATATTATGTCACTACTACTAAAATACTAAGTCAAACAGCTTTGAGCTACTAATGAAGATTTTCTACCAAACTACATCAATAAGATTTAATGTCTCAGTTTTACAGAGATTTTATGAGACATCGAATTTTTCCATCTACCCTTTCTCTCATCTCGAAAGATTAAAAAATCTCGATTAGGATAAATAAAAATTGGCAGTCTAACTTATGTTTCAATCTTACACATAATTAGTGGAGACATTTAAAAACTCACAGGAATTCCAATAACAACACTGAATTCAGTTTACTTAACAACCTACAGGAGCAACCTAAGTAAAGGAATTTTTTCCTTTCCTATAACTGAAATGCTGCAGAGATTAAAATTCATTAAATACATGATACGTGATACGTCTCTGCGAAATTTACAATTTTACGATATTTTAATATGATTTATTCAATAACGTTTCAAATGGGATCAATTTGATTCATTCCGAATGCAAATTAGTCTACATGTTCTCTTTTTTCTTAAAGATGTCATGTTATGTCATCGTTCCGTCGTTTGTCATCTACAAAAAATATTCAGCACCATAATTCATATTTTATTGACTTTTAGTCAAATAGCATCGAACGAATTTGAAGCTGGGAAAAAATTCACTCTAGTAGCATTTATTTCCATTAAAATATTCTCCATCTTTAAAGAAGTCAAAAATAAAGACATTGCGAAAAAAGCATCCGAAATTCTTTCAAATGACATACTTTATTGAACATTCTTAATGGACCTCTACAAATACGGCTTTCTAACGTATCCAGTGCACAACGATCAATATCGATGTAAAGGCCTCTGTGATTGGGTAAATACTTTATGGTTTGCTGAGAGAAACTTCCGTTTAAGATCATTTATATCTCAATGTAAAGGCTGTGGGTTCGTTTTTGGGTGGAAGGAACATATATACAAAACGGAAAGCAATTTACTGGAACAACATTTAAATAAAGATAAGTCGATTAAAGATGTATGTGTTGCATTCTACTCGCTGTTTCCGTAGATTTATGTGAAATACATTCTCAACAGTAAAATAACTAAAATAGGCTATACCTTTTTCTTTTCTGTCTTTTTTCTGATGTCGGGATAAAGATAGTTTAATCATTTTAATTAGTATTATTATTCATCATATCTGTACTTATTGCAGCTTAGGAATACTATATGGATTCATTTACATATTTACCTTCGCCACAGATTTGAATCTAAAGTTAATTTACATATTTAGGAAGGCGAAAACCATTTTTTAAATTATCTTTAGAATACTTGTAAGGTTTCAGTTAAACTAACAAAATTTTATTTTAATTTGAGTCTTTCTATCTGTTCTCATTTCAATTTCCCGTTAGAATAAGCGCGCGTTTCAGCTTTATGCTAATTTGAAGTGGAGCCAAGTTCTACTTAAACGAAAGATAGAAACCTTTCAGTGTGAGAGAGCTTTTAGTCTCAGGCCACTGTTACACTATTCGACGTTCGCCTGACCAGCTTGTATTTAAATTCTAAGCCGTAGCGCTGTTACTCTATTACTTATTGAAGTAAATCTAAGTGCGTTAGTATTAGTTAAATCTTGCTACGCACCATTTAGTTTAGAGGCCAACCTCGCGTTTAGAGCTCTGTGAACAACGATTACTTAATTTCTAATTAGTTTTACTTTAAATTAATTTGATTGTTCAGTTTAGACCCAAGTGGCAGTCGTTATTTTCTGTATCCCTCCCGAGTTGGGAAGTGGCTGTAAATAATTGTGGTTTAGTAAAAGAGGATTTTAAATCCCTTTAAAGTGCAGTTCTTCTACCACTTAATCACAATATTCTACCACAGAACATAGCTGCATTCAGCTCCCTGTTCAAGATCAGGACTCAAGTACTTTCACGAAGATGTTTGCCAAGAATATGCACCGAACACTCAGTCCTGACATACTGATCATTAAAGTTAACGCTGATTGAGTTACAAGCGATTTTTTCAGAAAAGTAGCGTTTTACTATTATATGTTAGAAAAGAATATTTTAAACCATAAGCTTTTTCTTTTGTAAAAAATTAGCTAATTTATAAATCTGTAAGTATTGAGGTTTCCTAATCTCATTTCTAATTAGAAAATTCTTCCTTAAAAAATTGAATGTTCTTTCTAACATACCATGTACCAACTTAGCAAAAATTATGGCTGTCATATACTTGGAAAACGCATAATTAAGTAAAACATTTTTAGCTACAGTATGTTTTCACCGACTGTTTGGCGTCCTCTTAAATGTATTAAAATGTCTCCTTAGTACTTAAAACTTAGTACTCCTTAAGACCGAAATTTCGGTCCTATACCATACGAACTTACATCATTGTTAGCCAGCAGATTAGGTAAGAGTATGGGGGACACTAGCGATGTACCATGGGTCAGCTGGTAATGCCATCCCATAGTAACTAACTCTTAAAAACAAAAAACACAGAAAGGTAGAAATGAAAATCTGAAAGCTTTCAGATTTTACATTGATTACTCGTTAAAATTATGCTGCGTTGTAGATGACTGCACTTTTGAAAGAAATTTTTCGACGGCATAATTTCTTTTCTAAGGAATGATTTCTCAGAAATACGTATCTACTGAGCAGGGACAACATTAAGAATGCAATAAGCACTTTACAATAGCTATGCAACATACCGCATTTTGACACAACGGACAAAGTCAACAAGCGACCACTACGTGTTAGTAAAGCAAAAGCTAGAAGGAATTGGTTAGGAATTTTTGGCATTGTGGATCACACTGTAGATGTCGGATTTTAGGAGAGTACTTAATTAAATCTAAAGGCTATTGATAATTAATTTAATAATTTATCTTTATTTATTTTCTTATTTTATATATGATTGAATATCAATTAGATTTATGAATCGAATCTAGCAAATAATTTGACGCTTACTTGGAAGAAAGATGAAACACTCTCTCTTATTTTAGTTAGTGTTAACTGATGGTAGATTGGTTTATCCCCTTGATAAGTCCCTTTGATTTTGGCATTTTTGCGATTTAGTTTTTTCTTAACTATGTTTAAAGCAAGGAGGACTAAAAATTCTATGAAATGTTTTTAAATTTTGAAAAATACCTTTTCAATGTTTTTAAATTGAATTTCCGTTGCTTAGAGATGTAATATGAAGAGTTTTCTTATTATATTTATATATATATATTACATAATATATATATCTAATATT
>KK115144.1:32629-92315 GCA_000611955.2 Stegodyphus mimosarum
ATATATATATATATATTAGATAGATAGACACTACATTTACTTGTATAGGTTTGAAATTTAAAGAGAAGAAGTTGAACTGTCTTTTAGAGTCTACTATATGAATAGATGTATGAGGTATGTATACCTTTCTCATATACCGAAATAATATAATATACCTTTCCTATATACCGAAATAATGGTGTTAGAATTTTGTAGATGATGATATTAGTGCAATTACATGTGAAGTGGCTGCATTTTTCTGTAAGTTAAAAAATCTAGAGAATTAAATAAACCTATTTTTCTTCTTCACAGCTTAAAAAACCTATATTTTTTTAGTTTGGTTTGGTTTATGTGATTACGGTAAAGCCTCGAGGGCTAACTGCATGAGGGAAGGGATGCCTTCGTGGAGGACTTTCTAAGGGAAATTGGTTCGTGTATACGTAACATATGGGGAAAAGAACATGCAGAGCGCGTTCATGGCATTTGAATCTACCAGTGGTCAGCGACCTTACTGCTCGGCCGCTGGTACGCCTTAATTTTGGGTTTTTTGTGAAAGGAATAGTAGGAACTATCTGCGACACAAATAAATATGTCGGCGTAATTTCAATTTGTTTACTCTAAATTACTCCTTCAAATGCTTTTCTTATCGAAATAATGACAAACGTTTTATTCAGCTGCAGCTACTACAGACTAAAATATTCCAGACATGATTTTCCTTTCTTTTATCATCAGTAGAGAAAAAATGAGAGTTCTGTCTCGGGAGCTCAGGGAGGAGAACTGAGGGGGAGCTCCCGACAAGGAACGGTCAGCCGTGGGAGGGAGGCTTATCTGAAAATGGGGAATGTGGGTAGAGTAGCTGCTATGTCGTAGAAAAAAGACGAATGCATAAGTTTTTTTTAATTTGGTGCATTTTACGCATTCATTAGTTATATCATAATTTGTAAACTTGCTTATTTATATTGAATTCTTATCTCTATCGCTCTCCGAAAAAAAAGAAAACATAATTAAGCTTTAATGTACATTTTTGAATCTTTCTCTATATTTTTATATGTCATAGCCAAGTTTGCAGCATAAAATCTGACTAATGCAAACTGGAACCTATGCTCTCCAAATAATTTCTAAAAGGAATTAAATATTTATTCTTATTTGCTTTTTGAAATCTCGAAACTTCATTGAATTCTACTTTCTGAATAACATGTTGATTGAGAAGACTGCTTAATTGCCAGCATGCATTTTAAAAATAATATCGTTTGTCAAATCAAACTATTCTTTAAACTAACATTTTTATCAAAATCAAATCTAAATAACAAGTGTGAAATTAGGTAACAAGTTGAAGGTTAGCGATATGAAAAAAAATATTTTAGAGCAGAAAATTATTCTTTTTAAAACGGGGTAGTATAAATAGACAAGCAGAAAGGTGATTTTTGGTTACTGTTTTTATTCTTGGGCTTCAAATGTTTGCTAATTGTCACTAACAACGACTGAGAAAAATCTACGATAAAAAAACTGTAAAGCATTTTTTACAATATGCATACTACTGATCTTTTTAACAAACTGTTTCCAAAAAAAAAAGAAGTTATGAGTTTTCATATTATAAATAAATGAATATTTTACTACCATTATTATATTCATGGTTTCAGCAATACAAAATTAAAAAAAAATATTATATGCAATTTAAATTAATTTTACTGCATAAACGTACAAAATACCACTGGAATAATTGAATTTTCGTATTTCACTCAAAATGAAATAATAGAAAGTGCAGTAAAGAAAGAAGAAGAATGAAAAGCCGTGAATTTGCCATTTTCAATCCTTGAAGTTTACAGACATGCTGCTACTCGTTCTGTTTGTTATCTTATCAAAATACCAAACGTACCTTCTTTATAAAAAAAAATTTAACAGTTAAATTTCATAAGTCATCGTTTGGCAGACAAAAAAATGCTGAGAATGCCAACGTTTCAACGGGGTAGAAAATGGTATAATATAATCGTTTTAGAGAAGAAAACTGCTGGGAATTTTACACAGTAAACTTTGTAAAATGTACGCTAATGTTTACTCATTCACGGATCTTTATTTACTATTGCTGTAAGATACTTTTGAAGGGTTTAGAAATAAAGCAGAATCCTTGAACGGAAACGGGCGTTATAGCTAGAATTTGATAATTCGAATGCATTTGTATGGCATTAAAAGCGTAAATGTATTGTTACGTTTTTCTCGCTTCTTCTTTTCTACGTACCTTAAGGGTTTGGAGTGAATAATGCGACACTACTTGATGAAGTATTGAAACACACTTTATTGGCAAGTAATTTGCAAGACAGCTCCAAAAATCACGTTTATAGTCGTCGAAGAATGACTATAAACTGGTTGAGACAATCAGCAACACAACCATCAGGCTATAACGGTGCAGACAGCTTCACGGCAAAGCACCAGAGCAGGGCTCCCGGACTCTGCTCAGTCGTTCTCAGAACTTTCCGCACTCTCCAGACTCTCCACGCTTGAACTCGCGATGCATTGGACGATACGCTAGACTCGGTTCAGTCATTCTCGGAGTTCAACACACTCTAAGATAAAACTCGACGATGCACTAACTCACGATACACTACGAGACGACCAACTCGGCACTAGAATACGAGACACTTGCCCAATGACTGACTATCAACTCGATAGACTCCGCACTGACTGATTCTCTGATTACCAGTAGATTCTGATGCACTAACTCGCGTACACTAAGAGATTCTCTCGATGCTCTACGCCTGCCAGTAGGGTTTATATACCTTTTGGCTTGTGTTCGAGAACATTCTGGACTAAACCAGTAAGAATTCGTTCCAGAAGGTTCTCCATGCGTCTACATCACATAGCCAAATTTGTCGTCAAATGTCGCCAAATGGGAGATTTCTCACCAAATATGGCAACCCGCCTTTCCTTGCCAATTTCTGGCAACCCTAAACCTGCTTTGCGGGGAAGCTATCTTACCGCGCCTGGGCATTTCGTAACACTTTTATATCCACAGTAGCCTGTAAATACCACAAAAGGTGTTACATTTCGGTATTTCTAATACAACTCTTGTCAACGATTTCAACTGAGTATCACTTATTTTTCGAAGTTTCTCCTGGTGAACAATTTATTTTAAAGCATTAACTAAATATTCCTACAGAATAATTCCAAGCTGAAATTGTTATAAAGAAATTAAAACTACTTGCTTTGTTTTACAACACTGAACACGGTCTATATTGCTTTTGCACTCTGACTTCAAATTCATTTATACAATAAATTTCTTTTTCTTTTCTAAATTTACTTCTATCATGATGGAATACATTTGACTTAAAGTATATCGTAACTTTTAAGCAGATCCTGCAGATGTACAAATATTATTAAAGCATAAATTATTGCACACTACCACTCGTGATGCATTCGACAATACACTAGAGTTCAGCTCCCGAATCGGTTCGGTCGTTCTCGGAGCTCAACACACTCTAAGATAAAACTCGACGATACACTTACTCGCGATACACGAAGAGACTCTCTCGATGCATTCGACGACCAGCTCGGCAGTAGACTGCGAGACACTTGCTAGCTGATTGACTATCAACTCGGTAAACTAGGCACTGACTCACCCTCCGCGTACCAGCAAGGTTTATATAGCTTTTGGCTTGTGTTCGAGAACATTCTGGGCTAAACCAGTAAGAATTCGTTCCAGAAGGTTCTCCAAGCGTCTATAATACATCGCTACCTTTGTCGCCAAATGGGCGATTTCTCACCAAATATGGCAACCCTGTCTTCCCTTTCCATTTTCTCGCAACCCTAAGCCTGCTTTGCGGGGAAGCTATCTTACCGCGCCCTGGAACATGCGTAACAGTATTATTATTGATCTAATTATGGATTACATTCTTATAAATAAAATATATTTTCTTGTTTCTTGAGTCTCTAGAACAAATATATTTCCATTTTTCTTGAAGGATATTCGAGATCACAATACATATAAATTTAGGATTATAGAATAAAAATAAGAAGAATCTAAAAAATAGCTATTCAAATATCAAAACACAGGTTATTATGAAATTACGCAATTAAGGTGAAAAAGCTTAGACGTTTATCAGGTAATAAGTTTAATTACCTTTGCGTATTTCACAGAAAAGTTCATGTACAGGGCAATTATTTGCAAGTATATAATTATAGTTTTATTACCAAAATGTAGTGCTTAAAGGCATCTTTAATTCACAGAAAATAATTGCACGTTTCAACTTTCCTAGTAATTTGTTAATATCGTAATTAACGTTCAGAATCCTAACTTTTGGTTTTGGAAAATTGGCGCTCAGAAGTATATATAACGAAGAGACAGATGAAGACAGACGGACTTTTGTTGGTCTTTTACAGACAGGTTTCAAACTTTTAATTATAATGATTTTAATATGAGGCTAAATATTGCCTGAAGCAGATGTAAGTAAAACTGCAACTCGAATTTTAAGCGAAGTGTGATCTTATATTAGCGTCGCTGATTTTAACTAGAAGCTCTCTAGTTTAATATTCAATTCCTCTATTTTAAGAACAAAAAATATTCTGAAGCCGATCATCAGTTTTACCGCAAAACGTTAAATGATCATTTAAACACATTCTTGGGCAATTTGGCGACTAAACTATTAAATAGTTGTGTATTTCGTACTGGTAATTAAGAACAAATTCTTTATCTTTTTATTTAAGGTGCTGTTTTACAGAAAATGCGGATTAGCTTAGTTCATGTTAAATTAAAACATAATAAAAATAATACTGCAAAATCTGTAAACTTCGAAACGGACACATATTTTTTGAAAATTCACTTATAAGCATTTTTAATGCGGAAACAGGTTGCATCATTATCGATTATTGCAGATTTTTTAAGCATTCTTAAAAGTAATACAACAAAAGATAGAAGAAAATACAATAAAAGAATATCTATTCAACAAAAGAACAACTAAAACGACAAAAAAACATGATATTTAATAAAATAAAGGTAACGCACAAAATGTTAAAAAAATGACTCTTTCTACGTAATTTGAAATCTGAAAGCTTTCAGATTTTCTTTCTTTATTTATTAGTCCAAAGAAGCTTTGTCCTTGAAGGACTATTGTTTTCGTTTCGGCATTTTGCGTTGGAAACATTAATTGTCGGTTCACTTTTGAAACTGTTGGCACCAAATATTGCAGCCCCATATTATACTTAAAGAAATTAAGTTATGTAGAATGTGCATAAATTTATGCATGTTTCTCGCATTGCGATAAAAAGGCGGTACCTAGAGCCATCGAATTTTGAATGACGTCATCCTGCTGCGAATATGGGCATCTGGAAGCCCAAATTTGCAATTTGCAATTTGTTTTATTATCGATTTCATATTTTGTCAAACGTTAACGAATTTTTGATTAACAAACTCAACGATTTCAAAGCTAGCAATGGTAACGCTGTACAGAAAAAACATTTTTATCTCCAGCGCGTGGAAACGCGTATCGGAAATTCTAAAGATATGCTCAATTTAAAATTATTTTGTGATATTGCTCTTGAACTGAATTTTATAGTTTAAGTGCGGAAAACATGATATTTAATAAATAAAGGTAACACACAGAACGTTAAAAAACTGCCCTTTGGGCGTAAGGTAAAATCTGAAAGCTTTCAAATTTCTTTTTTTAGCAGTATTGAAGATGTTTAAAGGGTAAAAATTGAGCAAAATATCTTCAGACAGCTATGAAATACTGATCGTAGAATGCTAATGAACGAAAGAGGTTGAAGATGACTAGCGGTAATCATGTGTAGCAGCGAAAGGGCAATAATAGGACAAAGTCAAGCACGGTGTAATTTAAGTGTATCACGAAGCATATCTGAAAGCAGAAAACAAGGGAAAAGATGAGTGTTGACAGCAGGAGTCTGTAAAATAGGAAATAATGGTTGGTTTGAATAATAAAATAGGAAGTAATGGCCCCAGAGCATTAAATCTTCATGCCTGATGTTGGTAAAAAAGACTGTTTGACGAGTTAATCTTGTTTCCTGATACATTATGCAGACGACAAGTTCAGAATGTGGGACAAAGACAACGAATTTATGAACACATTTTGCCTAAGAGCAACTCGCTAAGTTGGTGACCATTATTTAAGTTACGGGGGATACTTTCTTGAAGAGTGTCTTTGTATTTCTGGAAGCAACTTTCAATACTACAGCTTATCTCAATATCAAAGCTGTTCTGGTTGCTATAGCAGTTAGCTTTTGTTGTCGCTGGGCCTGGTTTCAGATACAAAAAAAGTCTTGGATGTTCGTGAGTGTATATTACATTTTTGTCATAAAGACACACAAAATAGCGGTGATTCGATAGTCCTTTCGAGCCAACAAACAAGCAATCCTACCCTCCTCTCTTCCAAATATGTAGACGTCTTACTCTGAGACAAGGAAGATAAGTCCACAATGACAAGGCCGTAATTGTTGTCTGTCACCTGCACCTGTGTACAGGATTAGTGCTTCACATTGCAGATCATCATTTTCAGCTGGACAAGGTTCCTGGTCATCTTGCACGATTAGTCTTAAACTTATAAACTGCATGTTTCAGATTTCAGATTGTTACTACGTACAATTCAATTTACTGCTTGAGCCAGTTCAGTTCAGCATTTGAGGACGAATGATAAAAATTCTTTAAAAGACTGTAACCACGACCATCCAATCTAAATGAAGCTTCAACAACTGAATGCTGATGAGACCGCCTATAGCTAATTCTTTAATTTGGCGACAGCAGTAGTTGGAGAGAAAAAAAGGCTGAATACGAAGAAACAATCATTTTAAAATCGTCTTTCGTTGTCTAGTTGTCTAGTTCAGAGGTAGACCGATAATTTGTAGCAAAAAATTCAGAGGTAAATACAGAGGCTGTTCGCACATTTTTCAGACGAAGCATATTGTATTCACAAAACTAAATTACATAAAATTCTTGTGTTTTAAATGTTCTATTGGACTATCTTTCGACACCGCAATTTCCAGGATAATAATGCCTTTTGAAGTGTCAGAAGAGGTATTCTATCCCATTCCTCACGAACAGCTTTCCGGAGTCCCGTTAGGGTTTTGGGACAACGTTCGGATAATTCAGTTTTTAAAAGTCCGAAAGCACAAAAACCCATAGGTGACACATCGGGAGGTTTAGTAGGGATATCAGTGAAGGGTATGGCCTCAAGGGTATGGCGATACCAGTTTTTTGTTCCATTTCTTTTAGGAAATTTATAGTGGATTTTGATGTGTGACTGCTAGCTTTGTCCCGGTGGAGTCTCACAGATGGATGGCACTGTGGGTAAAGCGATGGTATTTCATTCAGAAAAATGGGCGATAAAATATGTTCCTGATAGTATTTGCAGTTAATCTTGACATTTTTTGGCACTCTCTTTTTTTTTAACTGGCCATTATAAGAAAACCCAGCAACAATTACGACTTCCTTAGAAAAACTTTCTTTCGATTCTTTAAACCATGTACTTAAAATTTTTTTCTCCCCTTTTGCGATAATAAATGGCTGTTTTTTTGTTACAATAATTTAAATACACCCATGCTTTATCTATTGTGACAACTGTTTTCTATTTTTCTTCGGATAAGTGTTTCTCATGTAGAATTCTGCAGCGTGTCCCGCGTCTAGCGATATGCTTCGGAAGAAGACGATGCACATTGCGTTTTGTCGCTTTCTTAAGATTTAAATCAACGTTTATCATTTTGTTTACAGTAGACACCGAGCATTTCAATGAATTTGCAACTGTCCTTTGACTAGGGGGATTTTCTTTTAACGTTCAACAACGACCTTTGCAGTAGTCGAAGATGTCCGTTTTTCCCTCGGATACTTGTTTGGAATTTTTGTCCCACCTGAGGCTCCAATTTGACATTTTTTTCCTTTTTTGTTGATTATATTACCTATCGACGCTTTAGATATCACAACACCATGACTCTTAGATCATTTTTCACATCATGACATCACATCTCACATCATCGGAGTATGCATATTTCTCTTGGGAAAGAGCGTAAATGTATCCTTCGAACCACTGCTTTGTTAAATTCGCCATTTTGAATAAAAACAAAACTTTCAAGCCACAGACGATAATTTGGACTTTTAAAAACATAGTACAATTGCAATGTCTTCTTTTGCAGCAAACGAGTTTTTATTATCGCTTACCAAAATCGTCTAAAACATGTGCGAACAGCCTCTGTATATACTCCATAGGAAAAAAAAAACATCTCTATGTACATAGTCTGAAGATCTGGTGGACTGTGAAATCTGTTTGTTACGACACTTAAGTAGCATTGTTTACGCTCACATGGTACACAAATTTGGATTACGTGAATTACAAAAAAAACATTCTTTTGGCTGAAATTGTTCACTAAAACTAAGTAAACTTTCAAAACCGTAAATATCAAAGATTTCATCTATATATATTTATACATATAAGCGAAAAACCACTGACTCATCACGAGATCTCCGAAACTATACACCCAACTGACTTGAAAATTTGCATAGTTACTCATTCTACGATGTGGATGCGCATTAAGAACGGATTTTACGTAAATTCTCTTACGTAATTTCACCCAATTACGTAATCTTACGTAATTGACGTGATTTTACGTAAATCTTTAAGCGTTCGCAATTTCCGCTTAGAGTTTGCTTTGCGACGACTATCAATAAAGCAAAACGGCAGAGCTTAAAATTAGCTGGCGTAGGTTTACAAAATGGCTCACGGCCAGTTTTATATCGCGTGTTCAAGAGTAAGTTCACTTAAGGATCTCATCGTTCTTAAACCAGAAAAACGTACTAAGAAGGTTGTTTACAGAAACGTTTTATAAATTTAAGTAGGTTATTTTACAGTTTTATATATATTTAACTGTTTTCATAAGTTTCACGAAAATAAATGTGAATTAAGAGGAATAAATTATTGTGATGAAAAATAAAAATGTTGTTGTTATTTATAAAAATTGCCATACATAAAAAATCAAAGACAAATAATTACAATTGATTAAAAAGTTTGATTTAATAAATTAAAAAAATGAACAAATATTTAAAAAATTCTCAAAATATGTCCGTAGTTTTATGTTGGCAATTTTTCGTGGTATACACCTACTGGGGATCCCGGCATGTTAAATAATGGGGAGGCATCCCAATACACACTACCTCATGGGTGATGTGGAAATCTGTGTATGACAGATTCACTGACTGGCACTATGTTTCCCGACTTTTAAATTAAAAAAAATACATTCATTATCAATTCCAAATTAGACATTCAGTCTATATAAGAAGTCTAGGTTCATATTCAAATACACTCATGTTCATAAATTAGGGATAATGAAAAATCAGGCAAAGGAAGAGTTAGAAGCAAAACAAATTTGACTTATTTGTAAAGCTTACTTATTAAACAAAAGGTAAAGAGCAAAAAAAAAGATGCTACATGTTTGATATTATTAAAAAAATTAGCGATGTTTTCTCCCTGGAGCAAATTACAAAAAAAACCTATTTACAAAAAACCAATATTACGTGGTTGGTATGACTGTTAATGCATTGTATGTCTCCCAGACGATGCAATACAGTCCGTACAATGCCTATGCATGCTGAGTATCAAATGATCGATCTAATCTTGGGGGATATTACACCACTCAAAAAGCAATGCTCTCCGAAGTTCCGGTAGACATGTAGGAGGAGGTTGACGGGCTGCAACTCGTCGGCCAAGCATGCTCTACTAGATTCGAGTCCGGTGAGAATACTGGCCAGTCCATACGGGTGATGTCCTCCGATTGAAGGCATTCGCTTACGATGTTTGCACGGTGAGGACGGGCATTGCCATCCGTAAACACAAATTGTGATCCCATGGAGCCCCGAAACAAACGTACATGTTGTACATGAATGACGTCCCGATATATTTGGCTTGTCATACTTGCAATTTGAACATGCAGGTCAGTTCTGGAACCCAGAATAATTCCACTCCAAAAGAGCACTCCTGCACCACCGTAACGGTGTCATTCAATGATGTTTTCTTGGTGGTAACGGGTGCCTGGAGCTCTCCATATGAAAGTCCGGCGAGAATCAGACTACAAGCTAAACCCGGACTCATCGGAAAACATCACACAAGCCCTCTGTTGCGGTGCCCAAAATGCATGCTCTCTACTCCAAGGTAACCGCAGGCGACAGTGAGTTGTAGTAAGTGGAACGCATCTGACAGGTCTACGAGCTTATAGACCCATCTGCCCTACGTGTCTGTACACGGTCTGCCTGAAAATTGTCGTACCAGTAGCTGAAGAAAGCTGACGAGACAGGTCTGAGGCTGTGCTCCGCCTGTTTCTTTTGGCAGTCACTGCCAAATACCGGTCCTCATTCGGCGTTGCAACTCTGGGGCGACCCGTGCTGTAACGTCTACTCACATTATCATCATCTTGGAATCGCTGTCAAAGCCTGGAGATGACACTCTGGGCAATTCCAAGTTTGTCCGATACTTCCAGTTGGGTACGCCCCCATTTCAGACGGCCGATCATTCTACCACGTAAAAAATCATCCCAATGCGTCTTTTGTGTCGTAACTATTCGGTTATTGCACTGAAATGCTTATAAAGCGCCTGCGAACAATTTTACTTCTTTGCCTGTATTCCTTATATATCACTCTCTTACACTTTCGTCATTGTGACGTACCATCGGTGTCATCCGGTTACTTCCTGAAATTTGCATATGATTCTTGAAGATGTGTGTAGTGATTTTACAGGTGATATATTTATTTTAGAGTTCGATTTCCGCGTGACTCCTTATTACCCTTAATTTATGGACATGAGTGTAGATAGTGTGCCCAGCAAAGCGGGCGGGTATCAGCTAGTTAACCTATAAAGCAAACTTTATGAACATGAATTAAAATGTTGTCATTTTAGGAAGAAATTTGCCAGTAAAATGTTATTGATTTTTACGCTGATCCAGAAGAGGATTTCTGAAATGGAAAACATGCGGTTATTTAATCGGATAAAATAAGATTTTAGTTTCATGCTTTTTACTGACTGTACTTTTATTTTACTATTGCCTAAACATTCACATATTTACAATGCTTCTAATATCAACATATCTCTTGATTTCAGTTTCATTTTTGAAGTATCGAATTTTTGAAGTTTTTGAAGAAATTTATTTTCTGAAGTTTTATAAATGATGCTTTTATTTGAATAAAAGAGACAGCTGCTTTATAAAAGGGACTTTTCATTGCCAATGTGCAAAGTTTGAGCAATATAAATATTTAATAAAAAATATTATAATTTTTTTAATTATCGAATGTGAATTTTATGGAAATAAATTGTTTAAATGAGAATTCTTAAGTTTATATTTTGCATAATATATTTTCAAAATTATATTTTTATACGAAATAATGCGTAAACGGTCATTGTGTTAACGAACCCGACCACGGGTTATCCGAAGTTATACATAATGACGTCAGCTCAGTTGATTCAGACAAGCAAGGTTGTTTTGTGTGTGTGAAATGTTATTTTTGATGTGTAGTGTCTAGTCTTGAAGTCTATTCTTAAGCCTGCATAACTGTCGTTTTTAGATTTTTTAAAAGGTATCATTATTTCGGAATATTTGGGACCTTGTCTCATGTTTGCTTTTGAACTTTATTAATAAACATAAATACATTTAACGAAACAGCTTTATTTTGCATTTAACCTAATGAGTTTAAAAAAAAAAGAGTAGAATATTTTTCTTTTTTGAAAACATGCGACCTTCTTCGGATTCTCCTAAAATGCGCAGTGCTTTTGTCTAAATTTAACGCAAACGTTTAGGAAGATATTTGTCTTAATTTTCAATTTTATTATATGTGCTTGTATACAATTTTTCTTTAAAATTCCAGACTTTTGCATCACATTTTCAGTTGCATTATTATTATTAGTTTGTAAAACACTTTGCAACAGATATGCTCTTAAAGTAAAACAAAATGCGGATTAATCTCGAACAATAGAAGTCATCAAACTCGCTGAAACAACCTTGTATTTGGCGTACATTTACTAAAAACACTCAATCGATTTCGAGGGCAGCCACAGGTCACTCCTCATCAGGAGAACAAAATATCTAGAAAGGGAAAGAAGTCCAGTAACGGCTTTTATACCTTCGGGTAGAACCACGCGCGAGGAGGCAATGCCATCTATCGGCAAAACTAATCATCAAGAATTATATTAATAGAATTTTAAAAGCGCTAGGAAGGACTGGATTAGACTTAAAATCGTTCACTAAACTTGCTAAATTTTTGTGAATATGAAAAGCCTCAAGAAAATTCAATTCGCCAACGGAAGAAGCTTTTTGGATAATTTTTGCAGATCCAAAGTCAAAATTATGATTAAATTTCCAAGTATGATACGCTATTGAAAACTCGTTAATTTCGCCCTTTCGGACATAAGATTCATGTTCCTTGATACGAAACTTTAACGCTCTTTTTTTTGGCCGATATATCTCGAGCCACACTGACACGATATACTATAAATTCCCCAAGAATTAAAGTCAGACACAGAATCTTTTAGAGTCGAACCGTGAATTTTATTGATAGGGGAGAAACTGACCCGAAAATTGAATTTATGGAGAATTCGTGCAACCTTATAACTAACAGAAGGATAAAATGGAAGCGCGACAAAGTCATTAATATTATTTCTAACAGTGGAATGTCTTCTATGATGGGAATCTGAAAACTTTTTAACAGCTTTATCAACGATCACGGGAGAAAATCCTCGGTCAATAGCAACTGCTTTTAAATAATTAAGTTCATTGGTAAGCAAGGACTCTGTGGAACAAACTTTGAGCGCGCGAAATACATAATAGTAAAAAGAAGCCATTTTCTGCTTTACAGGGTGGCATGACTTAGCATGGGGTGGTAAACAAAGTGCAAAGGGTTTACGGTACACAGTAGTGCTAAAATCAATTTAATTGCGGATTATAAGAATATCAAGGAAGGGGAGGGAAAGGAAAGGGAGGGAATTGTTGGATTCAATTTCAAGAGTGAATTGGATGGCTGGATCAACTGAATTTATAATAGATAAAATCTCGGATAAATCGTCTTTTTTACCGTCAAAATGTGCGAAAGTGTCATCTACATAACGAATCCAGAGACGAAAAGATAGTTTATCAAATAATTTTACCTCAAAATAGTGCATATAAACCTTGCAGCCGTTACTGAGGTTTCTTTCCCTTTCTAGATATTTTTTTCTCCTGATGAGGAGGGACCTGTGACTGCCCTCGAAATCGATTGAGTGTTTTTAGTAAATGTACGCCACATACAAGGTTGTTTCAACGAGTTTGATTGTCACTTTGGTGTGTTTCTCTTCTTTTGTAATAGAAGTCATTCATAACTAAAAATGGAGTTATATGAATATTCTAGGTTTCTAATGTATACAAAAGTTACGTTCACGTACTGTATGAGGTGGCCTAACAGAAGTTCCGGCCCCGCTAAGATGTTTTCACTCTTTTACATCCGTGTACTCGCTAATGGAAATGTACATTTTAAGGTTACTCTCATTACGCTTGCAACATGTCTGTGATTACAGTTTGATTAACTCTTTGACGATTAGCTTATAAGGTATTCCTCCCGCCTTCTTGTCATGCCTTCATAGTGTAATGGTCAGCACGCCGTGGTTCGAATCCCGGCGAAGGCATTGCTCATTTTTCACATCTCCTGCTTCGAAATAATCTAATGTCTCTACGAGCTTTTTCAGTTCTAGTTAATAATCTTAATTACAATCCGTCTTTACTTTCAACTTTTAAAGTCATTATTTAACGGTCATTTTCATGTTTTGTCAGTAGATGTCATCTGCGGCTTTGTTTCGTCTTTCTTAGCTGGGACTTTTTGGAATTTTTTTTGTTTACCGTTATCTAGTGAGCACATATTTATTCTTTGTCTTCTCAATCCTGTAGCTTAAGAAGACAGGTTCCATTTAATCTCTTAAAATTCTTGTCCTGTAACTTTCGAAACTTACTTCTGATTTTTGGCGGTATAGTACCTTTAATATTTGCACTTGGGCATGTTACACAACGTTTAGATAGAAAGAAATGAAGAGCTTTAAAATTTAATCTTGAAAATGGTATTCTTTATAAAACGCACAATACAATCTTAAAAAAAAATATGAACTTCATACGCAAAAGAACTGATTAATTTTCAAAGACAGCAAATCAGCGTTCCATATATGATTTTAAAAGTTATCACGTGATATACATTTACGAAGAACTGACATAGACTTTGAAGAATTAATTTTATAGTTGGCAATATATTCCCTTTAATACCAAGACTATCTTAATTAGAATTTCTCTCTCATATTATTACACAGATTCCTTGTCAACCAAACAAAGGCGTCCACTTAGAAATGTCTCGTCTGTCAATTGCATTCAGGACTTTCTTTTAATCAAATATCGAAGTAACATTTGAATTCAGAGAGTTCCAGGATTTCAAATGAAAGATCTTTGACTTACAGTGCTATTCGCAGCGTGAAACTCATTTCCCTTGCCTCTTTTATCGTCAGTCACAAATCAAAATCGCTGTCTTCAGAGGCAATCAGCGAATTTGCAATTTCTAAAACTGTTTCCCGGTCTTCATAATATTAGCAGAGGGTGCAAATTAAATCCCTTGCCTTTCCATTTATTTTCAAGCAAATATAGCTTTTCGGAGATTTTAATTTATTCGTAATGCGTATCTGATTAAAAACAAGCCATATTTCTGTTGAACTCAGTTTATTTGAATAAAAGAGACAGCTACATTACAAAAGGGACTTTTCATTGCCAATGTGTAAGTTTGAAAAATATAACATTAAAAAAATGTAAAAATCTCACTTTTCAAATTAAAAATAAAGAATGTTTTCACATTCAAACTCCAGTTACTCAATGAGGCTAAAACGTAAAGGTGGATTTTAATGATTTTTCTCTCCTATTAGAATTTCACGCATTTGATAAATCTTCCATACGAAACTTTTTTCGAAGCACAAAACAAAACACACAGAAAATTACTTTCGTCAAAATATAATGTTAACATTTACTGTTATGTATTATTTTATTTATTATTAGTCCAAAGGGGCTTTGTCCCTGAAGGACTATTGTTTTCTTTTTGCGATTTTGCGTCGGAAACATTAAAAGTCTGTATCACTTTTCAAACTGTTGCCACAAGATATTGCAGCCCTATATATCCCATTATATTTAAAGAAATTAAATAATGAAGAATGTACATAAATGTATGTATGTTTCTCGCATTGTGATAAAACGACGGTACCTAAAGCCATCGAATTTTGAATGCCGTCATCCTGCCGCGAATATGGGCATCTGGAAGCCCAAATTCGAAATTTGGAATTAGTTTTATTAATGATTTCATATTTTGTAAAACTTGAACGAATTTTCGATGAACAAACTCGAGGATTTCGAAGCGGGCCATGGCAACGCTGTACAGAAAAAAAAAATTTTTATCTGCAGCTCGTGAAACTGTGTGTAGGAAATTCTAAAGATAGGCTCAGTTTAAAATTACTTTGCGATATTGTTCTTTAACTGTATTTTATGGTTTAAATGCGAAGAACATAATATTCAATAAATAAAAGTAACATACAAAAATGTTTAAAAAACGCCCCTTTGGACGTAATTTAAAATCTGAAACCTTTCAGATTTTTTCTTTTTTTAAAGCAAAGTATTATTAACTTAGCTTTGAAATAAGCTCAACAGCGATTTAATTTCATAATTTAAAATTAAACAAACGTTTTCAAGGCTTAGGTTGTAGAGACACTACGTATTTAGAAGCAGGAGAGATGAAAACTAAACAATGCCCTCGCCGGGACACGAACCACGGACCTTTCGAATACGCGTCGAGCGTACTGACCACTACACTACGAGGGCATGTTAAGAGGCGGGAGAAATCCTTTATATACTCTACCTTTTAAACGGCGACTGGGGATTAAGGAACACAATCGCCAGATCCTGGTGGTGGAGAATCATCATTCACCACCGTTTTTAGTTCGGGCGCCCCTGTACGGTAACATTAGGTTTTATTTGGAAGCAGGAGACATGAAAAATGAGCAATGCTTTCGCGGGGACTCGAACCACGGACTCTCGAATACGCGTCCAGAGTGCTGACCACTCCACAACGAAGGTATGCAAAGAAGGCGGGAGAAATACGTTATAAGGTAAAAATAACACGCTGAATAATGATCACTGGAGAAGACAAAACTTCTTTTTTGACTTCTCCAATAATATGTTTGCAACTTAACTTGTAATAAAAATACTTCTAAGTTCACGACTACACAGAAAGATATTTCTTCCCGCGATTGTCTATGCATCGAGCTTGCTGTACACATTTTCCAAGTGGAGATCAAATGAGAGATTCGACTTCACTACCAGCTAACTACAGGACTCAGAAACGTGTAGCGAGTAATACGTTCCATTAACTTACCCTTCGGATGCTTCGGAGACTTTGTAATTCGGAGTTTGCAATAAGTAAGTCGAAAGACATTTATGTATGGGAAGTGTCAACAGCTTGTTATTTTGGCAGTTGTCGAATGTTGTGTTTATCAGCAGATGCACAAGTTTCGCAAAATGAAACAATAATACTGATTTCAGGCATTAGCAATAAGAAGTTGCTGAACTTCCCATTGTTCTTAGCAGTTTCATTTGACATTACCTTACTTTGCAAATTAAAGTTGACCAACAGCAATTATATTCAAATTCTCATCCTTATGTTGCATCTTATATTAGAAAATCGCTCATACAACGGAAGTATTTTTGTTTAATCCGAATATAAATGCACCTTAGAGCTTATCTCCAAAGAGCTATTGCATTATGACCACCCTATTAATAACATCTAGGACCACCTTAAGCCCTCAAAACGGACCAGCATCCTCACACAAGGTGACTCCACAAGGTGCTGATACGTAATCTGAGGTATGGGGTACCATGCCCTCACCAACTGGTCCTGCAATTCTCGAACGAATTCTCCAACTGCGAGGGGATAGCGTGGCAACACGAATTTGGTTTCCTAGGTGGGACCACAAATGCTCTACTGGATTAATGTCAGCTGAATTTGGAAGCCAAGACATCACTTGAAAAGTCACTGGAATGTTCCTCGAACCACTCCCTGACGATTCGACCCTCATGACAGGGTGCATTATCCTGTTGGTAAACACCATCCCCCACCGGAAATACTGTTGTCATGAATGGGTGAACCTGGTCTGAAACGATGTTCACATAACGCGCAGATATCAGGGATCCTTCTTTGGGGATTATGGGTCCCAACGTACTCCGGGAAAACATTGCCCACACCATAATACCTCCACCACAGGCTTGACTCCGTCCAACTGTTCACCCGTCAGCGAGGGTTTTATTTGGAAATCGGCATATTAGCACAAGCCGGTTGAACTTTCTTCCATTCTTCTAACGCCCAATTCCCATGTCTCTTGGCGCATTGCAGACGCAGCTGGCGATGACGTGCCGTCAGTGCAGGAACATGCTTCGGCCTCCGGCTACGCAAGCCGATACGCAGCAATGTACGCAGCACAGTGTATTGAGAATTACTGTCCGAGTCGCCACTGATGTAGCTGGTGGCGACTTCGGCTGCTGTAGCTCTTCGGTTACTGCGAAAAAAGCGTAGCATTCTCCGCTCTCCTCTGGAATCAATGAGCCTTCGATGACACACTTCTGGCCGGCGATTTGTCGTTTCTACATTTATACACCACTTTCGATATGTACTCACAACAGCTGCACCTGAACAGCCGACTAAACACGCCGTTTCTGATACTGATGTTCCCAGTCGCCGAGCTATAACGATTTGACCTTTATCAAAATCTGATAAATCAGCTGCTTTTCCCATTATATAGCTAATCGCGCTGTATTTAGAATGAATTGAATTGAACCTTAATATTCCGCGAATATCGCGCAGAGTGACAAATTATGACACATATTAATGACACATATTGCCACAAGGCACAGAACACGAAATGCAGTCATGATAAGGAAGACCTGGAAGGGAGTAGCAGTGAGTGGAGGCAAAGAGGGGCAAGAATCATAAAATCACCTGACAATTGCAAATAAGGAAGGGCTGGAGTGTACGAAAAAGGAAGTCGATAAGTGTAGTAAAAATAACTGGCAGTGGTTTAAAGTAAGAAAATCTCCTCATAGTGTAAAAGAATATAATGCAAAATAGGTACAATGAAAGACAAAACAAATGCAAAATTAATATGGCAGGAAAATGTGAAAAATGACTAAATGATAGGAAGATCAGGCTTTTTGTGGTGTGCGGCACATGGCCTTAGATCTTAGTCCTCTTCAAATATTTTAAATTGAAGAGATTAATGAATTTAAGTATTGACATCCAAGTGCTTTATCGAAGAATTTTGCGTTTGTCTTGTTAAGAAAAGTTTCAATGTTGTCAAGTCTGAGATCTTCATGAAGTGTGATATTTCTGACATAGTAATGTACATTAGTGATAATGCGAAAGAAACGATTTTTAATTTTTCTGTAATTTCAGATCACTTTTCTGTAGCAGTGTCCATGTAGGTGAAGCATAAACTAAAACTGATTTGATAATGGAGGTGTAAACAAGACTTTTTTTTCCTGAGATCCATACTTGAATGTTTTCCAACAATAGACCTTATTTGTTTTGTTTCTAATCTTGTTAATATGATCATTCCATTTTAATTTAAATTAAAAGTTATACCCAAATACTTCGCAGTCTTGGCGAAATGAACTGTTTCTTTGAATAGGATAAGCTGACGAGTAGGATTAGTATGAGAGTTTTTCCCTCTAATGATAAGTAACTGAGATTTCGTCGCATTAATAGGAATTCTCCGTAAAGTGCATCACCTCTCGATATGAGGTATTTGATCTTGCAATTTTTGATCGCAGGGTTAATATTTGTAGATTTAGCCGCGAGAGCTTTATCATCAGCATAAGACCCAAGGAAGTAGTGACGGTTAAGATTTTTCTGGGAAAGTCGGTGACGCAGAACAAATATAGTGGCAAGGATAGATCCTTGGGGGGACCCCGGCTCTAGTGGGTCTGATGTCTGAACAGTCATTTCCTTGGCTTACGATAAAATTTCCTGTTGGAAATGAACGAGATCGATAGGATGATAATTTCTGTGTCAATATTCAATTCAGTGAGTTTACATATGAGCCCCTCATGCCAGAGGCGGTCGTCCAGCGTCAGCCGCGCACGCGCAGTGGTTTTGTTCCTGGGCAAGACCATTGTTATAGATGGAGGAAGGGCATAATGTAATGTCTCTTCGTAGTATATTCTAAATGTTTTTAACCGGCAAAGTGAAAAATAAATTTCAAATTATATAACATTATTTTGAAACGAGAATATTTAAAAAATCTGAAGTTTTCACGAAATGAATCAAATATTTTAAATATATATAAGGGCATTATGCTGGTAGAAAAATTATGCATCTCATGAAACGAATTTTGCATTGAAAAATCTTCGAAAATGAATGAAAAGTTGCAATTTCTTTTCTTAAAATAATAACGGGCTTGATAAAATTTTTTCTTTCTGCACGCTAACGTAAATTCCTACTTTCCGTACATTACTTACTAGGATATCACTAATGTACTTGTGTTTTATCTCATTTTAAGCACTGTAGATGTTCTGAACAAAGTTCTGTGTCAATATAAAGAAACTGAAAGTTTTATGTGGGATAATAAACCATTACATTACTTTATGCAGCAGCTAGATGAAACATTTCCTCAGAAATGATTCCTACTAGATTATTCTGATAATTTCAGAGCTCCATTATCAAAACATCATCTAAACTGGTCCACTTCCCTTTGAGGATCTCTGTGACCTCTTGTTAATGTCGCTAAAACCCAGACCCAAGAAGTCTTATATTATATGGCATTCAGAATAAATGGCATCTGGATGCCGACCGTCTTTAGCTAATACTTGTTTGCTCCAGGACCGTTGAACTGATGGATCTTTCACGGCGGGAGATAGATCCAGATGGATTGCCTTTAAGGTCAACCAATATGTTCCTTGCCCGATCTCGGAGGGGTCGGCTGCAAACCGAATGAAAAGGAGATTATTTGTGGAGCTCGGAGATCAGGAATAGACCACGATATCCTCAACGGGTTTCTTTAGGCGTTCATCAAAGTCTAAAAGGGATTCTTGTAATATATGACAACAACAGACTTGGATGTTCAGTAACATGATTTCATTTTTTATAAAGTTTCTTAAACCTCATTCCATCCATTCCGAGAAAACTAATGCGTTTTAAGTCAGGAACATTTCATTTACTGAAAATCTCTGCAGATGGATTATTTATCACCCTACAACAGATAAAGTCGGAATTCTTCTACTTATTTAGCTCTAAAAATATGGTTTTGATTTAATCGGTAATGAATTTATGCTATCGATTTCTATCTAAAGCATGTCAACTTTGAAATGATTCACAAAACGATATAAACGACTAATGTTTATTAACATCCAACCTTTGTAAAGGAAAAATATAAATTAAAGTTTGCATTTCATAACACTGTAGACATACAATCGCTACTAAATATAACTAAATATTTACAAACGTCAGACATTTATAATTTAAAAGTAGCTATTTAGCGTGGAAACTACTTCAACTGATATAGGAATACATCCACCTAATTAAAGCTCTTACCTCCGTTGTAATTAAATATTTGCAAGCATAAAACTAACAGATAAATATCAATACACACAAATAAATATTTACCAACATCTGATTAACAACCCAACATTAATACCAATAATTTAAATTACAATTTTATTTCATTTATATTATTATTATTATATTATTTAATTTAAATTACAATTTACATTAAATTCTTAAAGATTATTTACAAGCATCGGGGACTTAAAATTTAAAATTAGCTATTTATAAGCACGCAACGGCCCAAACTCGTAAAATAACTCTTCGGTCAGAGTTCTCATCTCCTTTACAAATCGCTGAGAGAATTTACCTTGTCAGGACTGAGTGTTTGGTGCATATTCTTGGAAAACATCTTCGTTCCAGCTTAAAGTCCTGATCTCGAACAGGGAGCTAAATGCAGCTATATTCTGTGGTAGAATACTGTGATTAAGTGGTAAAAGAACTGCACTTGAAAGGGATTTAAAATCTTCTTTTATTAAATCACTATTATTTACAACCACTTCCCAACTCGGGAGGGATACAGAAAATAGAGACCGCTCTTGGGTCTAAAAGGAACAATCAAATAATATTTAAACTAAAACTAAATAGAAATAAAATAGTCGTTGCTCACAGAGCTATAACGCGAGGTTGGCCTCTAAACTAAATGGTACGTAGCAAGATTTAACTAATACTGACGCACTTGGAATTACTTCAATAAGCAATCACGTAAAGCGCTATGGCTTAGAATTTAAATGCTAGCTAGTTTCCTGACTAGTTTAGATACGTCAGATTACGTCAGATAGAGTGACCGTGGTCTGAGACTAAAAGCTCTCTCACACCTCTCGCTTAAATATAACTTGGCTCCACTTCAAATTAGCACAAAGCTGAAAAACGCGCGCTTATTCTAACGGGAAGTTGAAAATGAGAACAGATAGAAAAGAATAAATAAAAATAAAACTTTGTTGGTTTAACTAAAACCTTACAACCTCTCTTTCAGTTCATAAATTGATAAGCAACCATTATTTAACAAAACTCCTCAGAGCGGCAAGATTCAGAAACAGTAACATATCAATAACATCATTTCGCATTATGATGGTCTTGTTTTCATTAGCAGTTACTTCTGAAGAGAATGGCTATCGTAAGGTAAAGAATTGATAAAGAAGGTAGAATTCAATTTACTAATTATCAAAACAGCAATAAAAAATTGTTTGTAATCTAAGGCTTAAAAATCCTAAAATCGAAAATAAGGCAAATAACCAATATTTACTCGTGTCTTTAACCTCCTATTTGTAGTATGTAGACTTCGTCAGTTACGGTTAAAGCGATACATGTAGTCAAATTATAAGGTATTTCTCCCGCCTTCTTCGCATGCCTTCGTGGTGTAGTGGTCTGCATGCTCGACGCGTAACCGAGAGGTCCGTGGTTCGATTCCCGGCGAGGGCGTTGCTCATTTTTCATCTCACATGATTCTAAATAACCTAATGTCTCTACAAAATAAATACCTTTAATTTTAAATAGCTTGTTTACTGAGTCTCCCAAAGTATACCACATGTCATAACCATTACATTCGTCAGTTACTTTTCTAAATTGATCTAAATATATCCCATAGGTTTCGCTTTCATCGTTTAGGTATGAAATTTATTGCCGGAGATTATAGTAATGAAATCACAGCAAAGAAATTCTACTGTTTCAATTTTTGCATTTACGTCTGTTGGACTGTAAACAAATTAGGTCTTTTATGCATTTTTATTTCATTTTATGAGAAAAATATGTTTTCATATAATAAGTGTTTTTTTCTTTAATTCTGCTGCGTATCCAATAAAATAATTCTATAAACTTTGTTTACCTTGGAAATTTGATTTATAATTCCACTTCTAACATTTCTATTGATAAAATTCAAGAAGACTCAATTAAGTATTACTGGCTTTTGATTCCTATTGCTTTCAAAGTTCATCCAGATACTTGTGCTGTGTGAGGAGGGAACTATTAACTGAGAAACCTGCACATGTATGGTTTTTATACACTCATGTCCATAAATTAAGGATAATGCAAAATCAGGCAAAGGAAGAGTTAGGAGCAAAACAAATTTGATTTATTTGTAAAGCTTATTTATTAAACAAAAGGTAAAGAACAAAAAAAAAGATGCTATATGTTTGATATTATTAAAAAAATGAGCGATGTTTTCTCCTGGAGCAAATTACAAAAACAAACCTATTTACAAAAAACCAATATTACATAATTGGTATGATTGTTAATACATTGTATGTCTCCCAGATGATTCAATACAGTCCGTACAACGCCTAGGCATGCTGAGTATCAAATGATCGATCTGATCTTGGAGGATATTAAACCACTCAAAAAGCAATGCTCTCCGAAGTTCCGGTAGACATGTAGGAGGAGGTTGACGGGCTGCAACTCGTCGGACAAGCATGTCCCTCACGTGCTCTACTGGATTCAAGTCCGGTGAAAATGCTGGCCAGTGCATACGGGTGATATCCTCCGATTGAAGGCATTCGCTTACGATGTTTGCACGGTGAGGACGGGCGTTGTCATCCATATACATAAATTGTTCGCCCATGGCGCCCCGAAACAAACGTACATGTTATTCCAGAATGACGTCCCGATAGATTTCGCTTGCCATGGTTCCAATTTGAACAGGCAGGTCAGTTCTGGAACCCAGAATAATCCTACCCCAAACGAACACTCCTGCACCACCGTAACGGTGTCGTTCAATGATGTTTTCTTGGTGGTAACGGGTATCTGAAGCTCTCTATATGAAAGTCCGGCGAGAATCAGACTGCAAGCTAAACCTGGACTCGTCGGAAAACATCCCACAAGCCCACTGTTGCGGTGTCCACAACTCTCTCCTCTCTGCTCCAGGCTAACGGCAGGCGACAGTGAGTTGCAGTAAGTGGAACGCATCTGAAATTCATCATCATTCTCATTCGGTGTTGTAACTACTCACATGACCATCATCTCGGAATCGTTACCAAAACCTAGAGATGACACTCTTGAAAATTTCAAGTTCGTCTGATACTTCCAGTTGGGTACGCCCCCATTCCAGACGGCCGATCTTTCTACCACGTAAAAAATCATCCAAATGCGTCCTTTGTGTCATAACTACTCGGTTATTGCACTGAACTGCTTATAAAGCGCCTGCGAACAATTTTACTTCTTTGCCTGTATTCATTATATATCACTCTCTTACACTCTCGTCATTGTGACGTACCATCGGTGTCATCTGGTTACTTCCTGAAATTTGCATATGATTCTTGAAGATGTGAGTAGTGATTTTACAGATGATATATTTATTTTAGAGTTCGATTTCCGCGTGACTCCGAATTATCCTTAATTTATGGACATGAGTGTATTTCATTAGAGGAGGAATTCGACATTGCAATTTTTCCACGAAGATCCGAGCTTATTCAAATCAGACTTGGGATGGGAAGGGAAGAGATAGGATGTTCTGGGACCAGTGTTTACCAAAGATTCCATTTGGTGAGTTAGATCCAAATACTCCGTGCACGTTTATCATACGCTTTGAATCAAATTTTGCACCGTATCGTATGCTTCCGTATCGTCGGCAAACTTCCTTGCTCTGAATTATGTTACATGTGGACGTGAACGGATATTTGCGCAATAACGGAAGAGAATGGTAGGTGTTCGGCGGAAATTGCATGAAATGCCTGTAAATAACAACAGGGTTCTTTCGGCGAGATCAGCAAATACAGCAGCTCAGAGCTCAGTGAAGCTATGAAGTGGCATCAGTCGGAGGAAAGAAGTTTTTTCATAACTTAATAGTTCAAATCCGCATCACTTATTTGACCAAAATATTAACTGAACTATGAATGTGAAGTTCTACTGCATCAAACTTTATTCTGCTGATCCAGCCTCAGATCATAACCATTTCTCATCGCTTTTCAACAGTCTTCAAAGTATATCGTACAAGAATAATTTAAAGATAAAAACATTACTGAATGAATTTGTATATCAACAGATGATTTATAACTGTCGAGATAACTGAAACACAAACTAAACATTCGCAAAAGGTGGTGATAATCAAAGCAGAATGTACACTGCGCGAAAAAAATGGGGCAGTTCTATATCTTCCGTTCTACTGCGCCTATTGACAGAATTCAAATTGCGTTTTCCATGTCTCGGGAGTGCGACTTAATATACATTTGTGTCCAAAAGTTAAGCATAAATTCTAAAATGCGAAAAACATGGAGTAAATATTAGTAAAATTATTCCAAATTTCTTGCGGATATTGATTGGGTGAAGAAGAAACATTGGGTTTCTGCAAAACTTTTCAGTCGACTACGTCCTGCGCGAAACACCTGCGCATGTCGGAACGCAGAGAAACCGATTCACGCAGCATAAGCAGTTCACACAAGTTTCGAGCAACTGCTGTGCGAAAGAACGTTGTTAACCATCAAACGAGGTGAATGATGGCACAAAGACGCCAATTGGAGATGTTTGCGAAAGGAAGAATCGTTGGAATCCTGCAATCCGGACGATCACAAACCGAAGTGTCTCGAATTCTGAATGTGAACCAGTCTGTAATCTCAAGACTGTGGCAGAGGTTTCAAAGAACGGGAGATGTTACCCGACGACCAGTATAAGGTCGACCAAGAGTCACAACCCCTCGCCAAGGCCGATATCTAATACGTGCGCGACGTCAGAGGGGCAGTACTGCCAGAGCACTAGGTTCGACGCTCACAGTCGCCACAGGAATACGAATTTCGAGACAAACTGTTTACAGGAGACTAGAATCATGCTGGCCTGTATGCCAGAAGACCAGCAGTTTGCATTCCCCTCACGTCTGCGCAGAAACGCGCTCGTTTAAACTGGCATTTGAAACATCAACATTGGAGTGTGGGAGAGTGGGCCTATGTGATGTTCAGTGACGAGTTCCGGTTTAGTCTGAGTACTGATTCTCGTAGGGTAACGATATGGAGAGAACGTGAAACCCGTTTTGAACAAAGAAATATATCGGAAAAACATAATTTTCCATCAAAGGGAGTAATGGTATGGGCCGGCATCATGATAGACGGCCGCACAGACCTCCATTTCTTTGACACGGGTCTGTGACTGGTCAAAGATACAGAGACGAAGTTCGTGAGCCTTATGTTCGCTTGTTTCGAGGTGCTGTCGGTCCTGACTTCATATTCATGGATGATAATGCGCCATGTCACCGAGCGGTGCTGGTTGATGACTTCCTTGAAACGGAAAACATCCAGCTCATGTCGTGACCTGCGAATTCCCCTTATTTAAATTCTATCGAGCATGTATGGGATATGCTCGGGAGACAAATTGCAGCCCTTTCGCACCCACCAAGCTCCGTTACAGAACTGAAGAGAACTCCTCAAGAAGCTTGGAACCGTTTGAGCCCACAACTCATTCATCATCTCATAGCAAGTATGGTAAATCGCTGTGTAACGTGCCTGGCTGTCAGAGGTGATCACACGCCTTATTAAACTGCAGCATCCGTAATTTATTTAATGTTGTCTTTCATTTTTTCTTTAAAGTGTGAACCCTTGCTATTCTCAGTTTTCTTTCAAACTGCTACTTTGGATAATAAAATTAATTATTATCGTTCTTTTGATTTGCTTCCTTATTTTACAACCATTTTACACTCGCATATCGCGTTTCCCGCCATTCTGATTTACAGTTTCTTCTTTATTCACATAATTATCAATTATACTTAACGCTTGGACACCAGTGTACTTAGGATATATGTCTCGAAAGACAGACTTAGAGTCCAGGATATATTACATTTATATATAGCTTCGTTCTAATACAGGTATTTTGACACAAAATGGGACTTTTTCTGAAATAACATACAAGTTGTTTTCCATATTTCGATTCTACGACTCAAATTATGCCTAAATATTAAATGTTTTAAAATTTGTTTTAAAATTATTTAAAATTTGTTTTAAAATTTTACGGAGAAATTCAGAAATTTAACTTGGCGCTTTTTCTAAGTTTTCAGTTTCAGCCAAGAATAATTAATTCACTTAGCGATCTTCTTAAAATGCGGCAACCTGTTTTCCTTCTCTTCCATTGTGCAGGGGAGGAAAAAAAGTCACATTGTTCCTGCCATTTGACATTGCGGATGAGAGGGAAGAAAGTCACATCATTTCTAATTTCAAATAATTTTAACAAAGTGCGTAAACCACATTTTCGTTATTACCGCTTTCGACAAATATGCCAAATTTCGAAACGCCCCAATATATGAATTCACGAATATCTTCAGAAATTTTGAATAAAAAGCTCTAATGTTTTGCAGGTATGCTTAGAAATACATCTGCTTTAAGATGGTAAAACGTTTATAGGTTATAATTCAAAATTGTTTTTGAAAAATTTATAAAAATTATTTAAAAATACAAATTTAAAAAACTAATCATAAAAGATCGGTGAATTTTATTTGGAATGAACTTAAATTTCAAACACTCTAGGCAAGAATCAAACAAGTTTCATAAAAAAAGAGATATTAATAAATACATACCAAATTGGCTTAACACTGAGGAGCAAAAATTTTGAGAGGAAATTTTTTAAAAACTACTCGTGCGATTTTTACAAAACTTGGAAGTCTGGCATAATTTGAGTCGTAGAATCGAAATATGGAAAAGAATTGTCATGTCTTTTCAGAAGTCCGATTTTGTATCAAAATACCTATATTTTAACAATATATAAATAAAATACATATCCTAAGCCGCTCTTTCGAGACATGAAAAACGCAATTTGAATTTCGTCAATCTGTCCAGTAGAATAAGTATAGAAATTTTTTTATTTTTTTGCGTAGTGTACGTAGCTTATTTTTAAAGTAAAGTCGATTCGGAATATTGTTTAGAGTTTAGAACTTCGCGCAAGTTTGAGAATGAGTGCGAGTTCAGGTTTCTGGCATTCTTTGCGAAGAATTTGACTCTACTTACAACATTCGGAGCGTAAGTCTATGCGCTTCGTAGTATGGGATTAAAATTTTTAAGAAAACTGGGTGACGCGTCGACTGTGACTAATCACCGGGTTAGTTATTAACAACAAAAAATCGAAAGTTGGAGATTTCATCGCTCAATATGTGAAGTGTAAGGTGACAACGCAATATGAAAGCGCGAAAACGAGTAAGCTTAAGAAAAGTCACAACATAGATGCAGCACTAGAAACGATCATAAATACTTGGCTGCTATCACAGGCCGTTAGTTCCCTGAGTTTCCTACAAGTGTTTGCACACTGTAGAGCAAGTGCGATAAATGTTTAAAATTTTGTTTATTTCCTTTTTAATGCAAAATGGAGCTTACATAAAAAATGCCATTGTATTATTGACTGATTCATTAAAAGTTTTTTGTGAAACACTAAAGGTTAAAATTGTTATAAGAACTAAACTTACTTACGTAGCAACTCGCTGAATTTTCCAATATACTTGGAAAACATTAATAAGCAATTAGTTAAAGAATTCACTTTCAATTCAGAAATTTTAACAACATAGTTATGTAGAATAACAATGACTATTATGATTATTGTGGTAAGCGATGAATAATAATAAATATATCATATTGTAAGGCTTATCCGAATTTTAATAACACTTATTTTAAGTTTATGCATCTTTCCTAGCTTCAGCTTACAATTTCCTACGAGAATGTACACTCATGTCCATAAATTAAGGATAATTCGGAGTCACGCGGAAATCGAACTCTAAAATAAATATATCACCTGTAAAATCACTACACACATTTTCAAGAATGCTATGCAAATTCCAGAAAGTAACCAGATGACACCGATGGTACGTTACAATGACGAGAGTGTAAGAGAGTGATATATAAGGAATACAGCCAAAGAAGGAAAATTGTTCGCAGGCGTTTTATAAGCATTTCGGTGCAATAACCGAATAGTTATGACACAAAGGACGCATTTGGATGATTTTTTACGTGGTAGAATGATCGGCCGTCTGGAATGGGGGCGTACCCAACTTGAAGTATCAGACGAACTTGGAATTGCCCAGAGTGTCACCTCCAGGCTTTGGCAACGATTCCAAGATGATGGTAATGTGAGTAGACGTTACCGCACAGGTCGCCCCACAGTTACAACGCCGAATGAGGACCGGTATTTGGCAGTGACTGCCAAAAGAAACAGGCGAGCACAGCCTCAGACCTGCCTCGTCAGCTCTCATCAGCCACTGGTACGACCATTTCAAGGCAGACCGTGCACAGACGCTTAAGGCAGATTGGTGTATATGCTCGTAGACCTGTCAGATGCGTTCCACTTACTGGAACTCACTGTTGCCTGCGGTTAGCCTGTAGTAGAGCATGCATTGTGGATACCGCAACAGTGGGCGTCTGTGATGTTTTCCGACGAGTCCAGGTTTAACTTGCAGTCTGATTCTCGCCGACGTTCACTTGGAGAGTTCCAGGTACCCGTTACCACTAAGAAAACATCATTGAACGACACTGTTACGGTGGTGCAGGAGTGCTCGTTTGGGGTGGAATTATCCTGGGTTCCAGAACTGACCTGCATGTTCAAATTGGAACCATGACCAGCCAAATCTATCCGGACGTCATTCTGGAACAACATGCACGTTTGTTTAGAGGCGCCATGGGCGAATTCGCAGGTCACGACATGAGCTGGATGTTTTCCGTTTCAAGGAAGTCATCAACCAGCACCGCTCGGTGACATGGCGCATTATCATCCATGAATATGAAGTCAGGACCGACAGCACCTCGAAACAAGCGAACATAAGGCTCACGAACTTCGTCTCTGTATCTTTGACCAGTCACAGACCCGTGTCAAAGAAATGGAGGTCTGTGCGGCCGTCTATCATGATGCTGGCCCATACCATTACTCCCTTTGATGGAAAATTATGTCTTTCCGATATATTTCTTTGTTCAAAACGGATTTCACGTTCTCTCCATATCGTTACCCTACGAGAATCAGTACTCAGACTAAACCGGAACTCGTCACTGAACATCACATAGGCCCACTCTCCCACACTCCAATGTTGATGTTTCAAATGCCAGTTTAAACGAGCGCGTTTCTGCGCAGACGTGAGGGGAATGCAAACTGCTGGTCTTCTGGCATACAGGCCAGCATGATTCTAGTCTCCTGTAAACAGTTTGTCTCGAAATTCGTATTCCTGTGGCGACTGTGAGCGTCGAACCTAGTGCTCTGGCAGTACTGCCCCTCTGACGTCGCGCACGTATTAGATATCGGCCTTGGCGAGGGGTTGTGACTCTTGGTCGACCTTATACTGGTCGTCGGGTAACATCTCCCGTTCTTTGAAACCTCTGCCACAGTCTTGAGATTACAGACTGGTTCACATTCAGAATTCGAGACACTTCGGTTTGTGATCGTCCGGATTGCAGGATTCCAACGATTCTTCCTTTCGCAAACATCTCCAATTGGCGTCTTTGTGCCATCATTCACCTCGTTTGATGGTTAACAACGTTCTTTCGCACAGCAGTTGCTCGAAACTTGTGTGAACTGCTTATGCTGCGTGAATCGGTTTCTCTGCGTTCCGACATGCGCAGGTGTTTCGCGCAGGACGTAGTCGACTGAAAAGTTTTGCAGAAACCCAATGTTTCTTCTTCACCCAATCAATATCCGCAAGAAATTTGGAATAATTTTACTAATATTTACTCCATGTTTTTCGCATTTTAGAATTTATGCTTAACTTTTGGACACAAATGTATATTAAGTCGCACTCCCGAGACATGGAAAACGCAATTTGAATTCTGTCAATAGGCGCAGTAGAACGGAAGATATAGAACTGCCCCATTTTTTTCGCGCAGTGTACATTCTGCTTTGATTATCACCACCTTTTGCGAATGTTTAGTTTGTGTTTCAGTTATCTCGACAGTTATAAATCATCTGTTGATATACAAATTCATTCAGTAATGTTTTTATCTTTAAATTATTCTTGTACGATATACTTTGAAGACTGTTGAAAAGCGATGAGAAATGGTTATGATCTGAGGCTGGATCAGCAGAATAAAGTTTGATGCAGTAGAACTTCACATTCATAGTTCAGTTAATATTTTGGTCAAATAAGTGATGCGGATTTGAACTATTAAGTTATGAAAAAACTTCTTTCCTCCGACTGATGCCACTTCATAGCTTCACTGAGCTCTGAGCTGCTGTATTTGCTGATCTCGCCGAAAGAACCCTGTTGTTATTTACAGGCATTTCATGCAATTTCCGCCGAACACCTACCATTCTCTTCCGTTATTGCGCAAATATCCGTTCACGTCCACATGTAACATAATTCAGAGCAAGGAAGTTTGCCGACGATACGGAAGCATACGATACGGTGCAAAATTTGATTCAAAGCGTATGATAAACGTGCACGGAGTATTTGGATCTAACTCACCAAATGGAATCTTTGGTAAACACTGGTCCCAGAACATCCTATCTCTTCCCTTCCCATCCCAAGTCTGATTTGAATAAGCTCGGATCTTCGTGGAAAAATTGCAATGTCGAATTCCTCCTCTAATGAAATACACTCATGTCCATAAATTAAGGATAATTCGGAGTCACGCGGAAATCGAACTCTAAAATAAATATATCATCTGTAAAATCACTACTCACATCTTCAAGAATCATATGCAAATTTCAGGAAGTAACCAGATGACACCGATGGTACGTCACAATGACGAGAGTGTAAGAGAGTGATATATAATGAATACAGGCAAAGAAGTAAAATTGTTCGCAGGCGCTTTATAAGCAGTTCAGTGCAATAACCGAGTAGTTATGACACAAAGGACGCATTTGGATGATTTTTTACGTGGTAGAAAGATCGGCCGTCTGGAATGGGGGCGTACCCAACTGGAAGTATCAGACGAACTTGAAATTTTCAAGAGTGTCATCTCTAGGTTTTGGTAACGATTCCGAGATGATGGTCATGTGAGTAGTTACAACACCGAATGAGAATGATGATGAATTTCAGATGCGTTCCACTTACTGCAACTCACTGTCGCCTGCCGTTAGCCTGGAGCAGAGAGGAGAGAGTTGTGGACACCGCAACAGTGGGCTTGTGGGATGTTTTCCGACGAGTCCAGGTTTAGCTTGCAGTCTGATTCTCGCCGGACTTTCATATAGAGAGCTTCAGATACCCGTTACCACCAAGAAAACATCATTGAACGACACCGTTACGGTGGTGCAGGAGTGTTCGTTTGGGGTAGGATTATTCTGGGTTCCAGAACTGACCTGCCTGTTCAAATTGGAACCATGGCAAGCGAAATCTATCGGGACGTCATTCTGGAATAACATGTACGTTTGTTTCGGGGCGCCATGGGCGAACAATTTGTGTATATGGATGACAACGCCCGTCCTCACCGTGCAAACATCGTAAGCGAATGCCTTCAATCGGAGGATATCACCCGTATGCACTGGCCAGCATTCTCACCGGACTTGAATCCAGTACAGCGCGTGTGGGACATGCCTGGCCGACGAGTTGCAGCCCGTCAACCTCCTCCTACATGTCTACCGGAACTTCGGAGAGCATTGCTTTTTGAGTGGTGTAATATTCCCCGAGATCAGATCGATAATTTGATACTCAGCATGCCTAGGCGTTGTACGGACTCTATTGCATCTTCTGGGAGACATACAATGTATTAACAATCATACCAACCATGTAATATTGGGTTTTTGTAAATAGGTTATTTTTTGTAATATGCTCCAGGGAGAAACAATCGCTCATTTTTTTTAATAATATCCAACATATAGCATCTTTTTTTGCTGTTTACTTTTTGTTTAATAAACAAGCTTTACAAATAAGTCAAATTTATTTTGCTTCTAACTCTTCCTTTGGCTGATTTTGCATTATCCTTAATTTATGGGCATGAGTGTATGTCACAATACTTTATCTACATCTGATTCTTTATGCATGTGTTCGCAGTGGGATTTTTTGAAAAAGGGAAGAGCATGCGATTCATTTGTTGTTTGTCAAACAATAGGAAAGTAAATACCAATGGAGCAAAAATTATGAAACTTCCTATTAATCTATAATGAAAATTAATTAATAATATAGGATTCTCATTTAGATTTATAACTTTTCAGCAAGAGAATCAATTCGCACACATTTGCAAATTTCAGTTCAGAAATTTTTTCAAGAAAAATAAACTACTGCTGTCTGCTTTATTTTACATATAGTATTAGGATTCGAATTCCTTCTCGTCTTCCTCTGATTCTTGTTTCTATTGTGTCTGCAAGATTTCTGCATCGTTGCATTCTTCACATGTTATTTTCAAATTCTATATAAACACATAAAAAAAAAAAGATATGAGACACACATTCTTCGAACACTCTCGGTATTTCAAGAGCGTCTAAAGCGCGTCAAAATTTTCTTTTACAGACTCGCATTTATATTGTTCAGTTAGGATTGAGAGTAACAAGAATACGGTTATTTGAAGCAACTGTCTCTATGACTACAGTCTGTATTAAATCATCACTGTTCCGGGCTGTCAGAATAAGACAGCATGTGATACAGAAATAAATGATGAAAGATTTTAATCTTTTGTAATACGATTAATAATGTTCTTAGAAAGACTGAAGTTTGTAGCAAATATCTCGATTTATTAGCGAAAATTTACCGATATATTACTTAGCAGTAAATTCCAAGCAGCAGATATTTAAAATTAATTTATGACCCAAGCAAATTTCAGAAATACAGTATAACCTTCTTTCTTTATTTTGAAATATTTAGATAATGTTCCGTATTGTCAGAAACGTTGAATTACATTCATGTCCATAAATTAAGGATAATGCAAAATCAGGCAAAGGAAGAGTTAGAGGCAAAACAAATTTCACTTATTTGTAAAGCTTATTTATTAAACAAAAGGTAAAGAGCAAAAACAGATGCTATATGTTTGATATTATTAAAAGAATTAGCGATTTTTTCTCCCCGGAACAAATTACAAAAAACCTATTTACAAAAACCTATATTACATGGTTGGTATGATTGTTAATACATTATATGTCTCCCAGACGATGCAATACAGTCCGTACAACGCCTAGGCATGCTGAGTATCAAATGATCGATCTGATCTTGGAGGATATTAAACCACTCGAAAAGCAATGCTCTCCCAAGTTCCTGTAGACATGTACCCTCTTACATGGTTGACGGTATGCAACTCATCGGCCAAGCATGTCCCACACGTGCTCTACTGGATTCAAGTCCGATGAGAATGCTGGCCAGTCCATACGGGTGATATCCTCCGATTGAAGGCATTCGCTTACGATGTTTGCACGGTGAGGACGGGCGGCATGAACACAAATTGTGCGCCCATGGCGCCCCGAAACAAACGTACATGTTGTTCCGGAATGACGTCCTGATAGATTTGGCTTGTTATGGTTTCAATTTGAACATGCAGGTCAGTTCTGGAACCCAGAATAATTCCACCCCAAACGAGCAATGATGTTTTCTTGGTGGTAACGGGTACCTGGAGCTCTCCGTATGAAAGTTCGACGAGAATCAGACTGCAAGCAAACCTGTACTCGTCGGAAAACGTCACACGAGACCACTGTTGCGGTGTCGACAATGCATGCTCTCTACGCCAGGCTAACCGCAGGCGACAGTGAGTTGCAGTAAGTGGAACGCATCTGACAGGTCTACGAGCATATAGACCCATCTGCCCTAAGCGTCTGTACATGGTCTGCGTTGAAATTGTCGTATCAGTGGCGGAAGAGAACTGAGGAGACAGGTCTGAGGCTGTGCTCCGCCTGTTTCTTTTCGCAGTAACTGCCAAATACCGGTCCTCGTTCGGCGTTGTAACTCTGGGGCGACCTGTGCTGTAATGTCTACTCAGATTACCATCATCTTGGAATCGTTGCCAAAGCCTGGAGATGACACTCTGGGCAATTCCAAGTTAGTATGATACTTCCAGTTGCGTGCGCCCCCATTCCAGACGGCCGATCATTCTACCACGTAAAAAATCAGCCAGATGCGTTCTTTGTGTCGTAACTATTCGGTTATTGCACTGAAATGCTTATAAAGCGCCTGCGAACAGTTTTACTTTTTTGCCTGTATTCCGTATATATCACTGTCTTACACTCTCGTCATTGTGACGTACCATCGGTGTCGTCTGGTTACTTCCTGAAATTTGCATACGATTCTTGAAGATGTGTGTTGTGATTTTACAGGTGATATATTTATTTTAGAGTTCGATTTCCGCGTGACTCCGAATTATCCTTAATTTATGGACATGAATGTAATTGTTACTACACTGGTACTTGAAACATTATAAAGTTTGACAGTAAAATAAAATTCTTTAACATTTATAACAGCGAAGAAACATGATTCTTAGTAACCTACAATATTAGCCATAATGAAGTCAGTTAGTTGATTTTTCATACAATCTGTCAGGTAAAGATTTTTGGTACACATCACTGTATTTGTTAAAAATAATACAGCATATAAGGTGCTAATTTTAGAAGATTGAAAGTAAGGCTGTTTAATATGTGCTGTTCGTTTACGAACACAGTAAACACACATGATTAACGTTTTAGAAACATGTATTATAATTAAACCTGAAGTTTTTCATACAATCATTTCTAAGAATGGAATGACTAAGTGTTCTGGCTTAGATATCTAAAACATTCTGTTCAAATACAATGCCACCTACTGGAAATTGAAAAACATATTTTTATAATTTAGAATTAGAATGAAATTCTGAAATTATGGTTTAAGTAACATCGCGAATCTCTCTCAGTTATTCCACTATAATGTTTTCTCTCTCCTTCTAACATGCCTTCGTGGTGTAACGGTAGCTCACTCGGCGCGTATTCCAGAGGTCCATGTTCGAATCCCAGCTAAGGCATTGCTCATTTTTCCTCTCTCCTGCTTAAAAAACCTGATGTCTTTTCAACACCAAAATTAATTTTTCCTCTTTTCAAAAAATATATAATAATAATATTTCCTCTCTGACTAGATTGTGAAAGTAATTTCTGCAATTTTTCTTAAAATGCATCAACTTCCCGGCTTACTACTACATTACTTCATTGGAGGAAATTTAAACACGTTTTGTATACAATGCAGCAGGAACACAGGATATTTAAAGTTACCAACAACGGAGGAACGTCTAACTACCTGAAAATATATTGTTTGCATGTTCGAATAATTAGTTTACATCTAAGAATAGAATGATTTAGTAAATGGAACTTTGCACCTAACTTGGAAACTTTGTGTCGATTTAAATGTCCGTGTGGCGACATCATTCGCGTTATTGAAGCGCCATTTTCTGTGAAACTTCTCTCATGCAATTTTCTTTTCGCCAGAGTGGCAACAGTAAGCATTCAACAAGAAAAAGAACAATGAGTGATTTTCTGTCTGTATTATTCAAAAAATGTAAATAAATATTAATCTTCTTGAAGTCAGAACGCCGTTTAACATTTACTATGTTCCAGACTTCCACAGCTGAAGATACATCGATGTTACCTCCACTGGCGTTTTTATCCTCTATATATTAGGTGATTCCACTCTGGTATCACCTAACCAAATAATATGAAGAGGTGTATCTTGTATACAGCCACTTTTATTGGCTCTAACCTGCGCACTTCTCTGCGAATTCTTTAGGGATAGCCCAAAAGAGCTTCGTTGCGCAAGGTTCAAGAATTGCAACTCTTTTTAAATTATGCGAGCGTTGAGTTGTTTTTCGAGATCGCTACCGTCCGCAACAAAGCTAATCATTTAAACTAAATTAGTAACGCAAATTACTCCACAGATAATTTAAAAATATAATAAATGTTTCCGTGGTTTGACGCTTGATAAATGTAAAAGGTATTCTTTAAAATGTATCCAACAAATGTCTCTTTTATGTTTCTCTTTCTGTTTTACGTATTGAGTTGCTTACAATGAAAAACCTTTTAAAGTAGTGAAATTCAACGTAAAAAAATAGCCAAAAAAAATTTAAAAAATAAAAAATCTGAAAGGTTTCAGATTTTAAATTACGCCCAAAATAATATTTTTGACCGTTTCGTGTGTTACCTTTATTTATTAAATATCGTGTCCTTCACACTTAAATTATAAAATTCAGTTCAACAGCAATATCGCAAAATAATTTTAAAAATGAGTATATATTTCGAATTTTTGGTACACAGGTCCGCGCATTTATGATAAAAAGGTTTTTTTCCGTACAGTGTTGCCATCGGTCGCTTTCAAATCGTTTGAGTTTGTTCATCAAATATTCCTTAAATTTTTACAAAATATGAAATAGATAATAAAACAAATTCCAAATTCGGGTTTCCAGATGACCCTATTTGGGTAGAAACGTACGTTATTCAAAATTGGATGGCTCTAGTTTACTGTTGTTTTATCCCATTTGGAGAAATATACATGCATTTATGAAGATTCTTCATTATTTAATTTCTTTAAATATAATACAGCGCTGCAAGATTGGGTGGCATTGAAAAGTGATTCAGACTTTTAATGTTTTCGACGCAAAATCGCAAAACGAAAACAATAGTCCTTCAGGGACAAAGCCCCTTTGGACTAAAAATTCGATAATGATTTCTCAAGGCGCAAATTCAAAGTTTATGCAAAGATTTATGCATAAAGTCGTATTAAGTTCAAGCTTATGGTAATAGCTTTCATAGGTAGATTCATGCTTTATGGCGCACAGAATTTAACGTTTAAAAGAACGTTAGTCTATAAAATTTCATATGTCAAATTGTAAATGATAAATGCGAAGCAAGAAAACAAAAGTCAGTTATTTTTAATCCTAGTACTCTTGCTTCCCGGGGAGGCATAAAAGATATCCTTTTTTGTTTAGTTGTGCGGAATCTCATTAGGACAAACTCGAAACATTTTTTTATATTCTTCATCTCCTTTGTCGACGGCGTATGTGTTTTTATGGTTCAGGTCCTGTCACTGATGCACGTCCAACGAAAAAACTTTGAATGCAGTGATCAATAATCTATCGATCGGGCTCTTGGGGTTTAGATGCTACATGAGGTAAGCTTCGGGAATTAAATAGAACGAATGAAAGTAAATCGAATTATGACTCAAAGAACATATTGGAAATATGATTAAAATATTTGAATTGACTAGTATAACATCTTGAATTTACCATTCTGTTTGAAAAAATAGTTACGAGAGATTAAGTTGCGTGAAGTGGAAGAATGAGTATATTAAATATACTCTGCTTCGACAGAGAAGTAGAAAGCTTCGAAATATTTAGGACGTAAATCGTAGAATGAAATAAAATAGGTAGGGTTATAAAGGATACGTTGCAATATTATTCAGACTTTTCATACAATTGCTACAACTGTGTTTTTGAATTTTGTATTTCATTCACACTTTGTATTCTGTTCTTGGGTAATGGAACAAAATTTTATAAAATATGTGTATCTGCCTCTAAACCAATTTCCGTTTAACTGTTGTTAAAAATGTTCCTATAATTTTTTACAAATATATTTTCAGAGTTTAGAAAGGATATTTTTGTGCCACTGCACATGGAAATATAATTGCTACTACAGTCCCGGCGAGTAAATACAGTGTAAGACCTCTCCCAGATTAGATAGTTATCAAAATTGAAAAATTCGTTCATCTTACTGGCATGTGGAATATATTCTGCAACTTTGAGTATTTCACGACATGAAGATAACCTGTTAAAAATTCTATACAATTACAAATACTAACCATTCTATTTTCAAAATGATTAATACAGTAGAAGTCCAGAAATCCGCAATGCTTGGGACCAGAAGTTGTGCGGATTTTGCGGATTTCAGGACAGAAAAGCCGAATCGTAATATTCAGACTAAAAGCGCAAAATAAATAAGGCCTATTAGTTACCTTTACTTAAATTATTATGTACAATAATATACATTATTACATTATTTTATTATATGCATTAAATTATTATATATATTATATATTATATTATTCATTTATATTAGTGATCAGTAGTGTGAAACGGCCGGTTCAGGGGCAGGAGGCGGTGCGAGCCCGGAAGCAGATGAGGCGGTGCAAGTCGGGAGGCGGTGCAAGGCCAGAGGCGGATTGCGGATGAGCAAACTAACTGATAAGGAGGAGGGTTGTGGGAGTCTGAATTTAGCTGATAAGGTGTGGTCACACTTTGATAAGAGATTACTTTTGTTGATTTTCCAGCCGTAATTTCTAATTTTAGGATTTTTTTTCCTTTGTATTTTTCTTCGTCTTTACTAGGCATATAATGATTATTTCCTATGTTCTCTAAACGCCTGTAATTTAATGACTGGCAGGTAGATGTAAATTTTTAATTTTTGCGCTATATTTCAAGAATCATAATGTCCTATGCACTCTTAGTTTTAACGTATGCCTTACAATTTTTTATTTCATCCGAGCATATTAATTTTCCTTTATCTTAATTACATTACTCATTTTACACAGGACGTTCTTCATATCTTTTAACCATATACTCGTAATTTTATTTCACTTATTAAATTTTAGGAGTGTAATTATTCAGATATACATTTTAATTTATCATATGATTTTAATTTTAGATCCAATTTTAACTTTTTCCCTTCTTTCTAACCTTCGTAATGTTTAATGTACTCCAATTTATAACTTATTTGCTATATTTTACGAGCGTAATTATTGAAATATATGTTTCTATTTATTATATCATTTAATTTTATATATAATTTCAATCTTTTTTTCATACTTTCTAACATTTGCGATCTTCAACATATTGTATATTTTAACTTATTTCTGATATTTTCTGATCGTTTACATGACCTTCACTTAATTTAGATGTAAAATTTTTAATTTATTTCGTAAATCTTAAGCTTATTTATTATATTATCACACTATACACACTGACTTTTATTTAATTTTAGATTTAATCTTTTAACCTTCTTTCCTATTTTTAATGTTTTTACTTCCCAACATACTCTAAAGTTTAACTAATTTGCTATATTTTCGCATAATATACGTCCCATTTGTAACTACTTTCATACATTTTAACTTTCATAATTTCCAGTATAGTCCTAACTTTAACATAATTCGTATATTTTCCTATCATGTACCTAACTTTTATTTAATTTTAGATGTAATCTTTTAACCTTCTTTCCTATTTTTAATGTTTTTACTTCCCAACATACTCTAAAGTTTAACTAATTTGCTATATTTTCGCATAATATACATCCCATTTGTAACTACTTTCATACATTTTAACTTTCATAATTTCCAGTATAGTCCTAACTTTAACATAATTCGTATATTTTCCTATCATGTACCTAACTTTTATATAATTTTACATGTAAATTTTAACTTCTTTTCTATTTTTCGACGTTTTTAGTTCCCAACATACTCTGAATTTTAACTAATTTGCTATATTTTCACACTATGTACACGACTTTCATTTAATTTTTAACTACTTTGTACATGACTTTCATATAATTTTTAACTACTTTCATACGTTTTAACCTTAGTAATTTCAAACAGGCTCTTAAGGTTAGCTTAATTCCTCTGTTTTTTATCATATATATGGACTTTATTTAATTTTAGATGCTATTTTTTACTTACATCTTATGTAACTCGTACATTTCAAACCTTCGTAATTTTTAAAGTACTCTAATTTTGAACTTGTTTATTATATTTTCTTACCATATACATGAACTTTAATTATTTTAGATGTAATTTTTATACTTTTCTGACACTTTGTTTCTTTCTAGTTCCCAACATACTCTAAATTTTAACCCATTTTTATAATTTTCGGTTGTAATCACGCTTTTGATTTTACTATTTCAGCTAAATATACACGTTTAAATGTCTTAAATATAGAGATAGTTTTCAATTAAACATTTTATTTTACAACCTTTAACTGCTATTTGTACCCAATTCATTGAATAGCCTTTACTTACTCTATATTTTATAGTACTGTTTTAATTTGCCAACTGTACAATTTCTTGTTTTATAGCAGTCTTACCATGACTGATTCTAATATTTTTCTTCATTCGCATTTTCAGACTTTAACCTTTCCTGAGTATTCATGTATTTCCTTAAAGTTTTTACATCATTTATATCTGAATACATGCATTTAAGCTCTTCAGTATTACCAATGTTCAGTTTTGAACCTAGATTGCTATTAAGCTAACTTGATAGATTGCGAATTTTTAGAATGAATTCCCAATTTTCATCTATAATTTCAGAACCTTTTTCACTGCTTCATATATACATACAGAAATCTTTCATATTGTTTTAGACGTTTCATACCTTTTAATTCGGTATGTTTTTGCTAATTCATTGCATCCTACATCACTTTAAATGCCCCGACTATGCTAAATTTATCACCTTTTTTCTGCACCAAGTACGAGTATTTCTGCCTTCATAGACAACTTTCAAGTAAAATTAGCGAAATGTCAGTTTTCATTAATTTATTTACCAAGTTATTTTCTTATGAAAGAAATCTTATGAAACACCTGCCATACTTTTACACATCATATATCCTTACCAATATACATATAGTTACGCAAGGAACCAAAGAAAGAAACAGTAAGAGACACTTTACCCAAGTCTCCGCTATATTTCTGAATATTTTTACCTCCATCTGCCCCGAATACAGAAATTTCTTCATAAAATTCTCATCATGTAAGTTAACTATTCTTTACTAAGACACATTTAATGAGGAATAATCCCCTTTCAATGCAAAATTACACCCAAATAATTATAATATTTTCTTATATTTGTACGTATATGTTCGCATTATAGGAACTTTCTATGCATTTTTGAGAAATGTAATTTAATTATTGTTGCTAAATATTGCTGTTTTCCAAGAGAAAAACTCCAAAGGCTATCTAAATCATCCAACTTTTCCTGCATTATTTCCTCAGTACAGAATAACTATCTTAGAACTATTTTCCTAATTTTAAGAACTTAATACAAAATAAGCATGCTCCACTGTAGATTATTTACTATTTTATCCAAAATGAAGATAGAAACTTTACCAAATTTAAGCTTTTTTTTCCCAGAATTCCAACAAAGAACAACTTATTTACCTAAAAATGAGTCTTAGGATATTCTTATCGGCTTCAGATTTGCTATCAGTCGGAAAAACCTGATGTTCACTTTATCTAGCCTTGTCACTATACACATAAGAACCACGAATCATTGTGAAGTACAATCAACATTTTAGATACAGTCAATATTGATTCAACTAACTTTAATTAAATTTAAATTAGAAATTTTAAAAGATAAGCGGATTTATGATACATATTATTAGATTAGTCACAAGCATTATTAGTGGAAAATACAATTAAATACCCAAGACCCACATGCCCACTAAGAACAATACGAAAAGTAAAACTTTATGCATATTTCCACGAAATGTGAAATCTTGTATTTTAGTATAAAACCTGACTAACAAATTATTTCCAATAAGCAGTATACGGATAAAAAGAGTATTCTTATGATACCTTATTAAGACTTAAGCAGTAAGAGAAAGGTAAAGAGATATTCATTAAAACATAATATGAAACAGTTGACAGCTAAATAACGATACATTTCAATATAAATAAAACATTTTTTATTAAAATACATACTTACTAAAATAATTTTTTCTCACAAATTTTCTATTCTATCACGTAAAGTTGACAACGAAATATTCTTTAAAAAGTCATCGCTGTCATAAATACAACAGCATGTGTCTACATACAGTTTTTGAGCAAGTCTTTTAAAGTTCATTGACAACATAGCTTTGTCAGTATAATTCATAGCTTTTTCCCGAGTCGTCTCCATTATACAGGGGTGGCGGCGCTGACTTGGATGATCGACTGCACATCCCTCACAGATAAATACCTCGTTGAGACTGGTTAAGTACTCCTCGTAAATAATATTATTAACTTTCTGCATGCATTGCTCACTAGTTAAATGTTCCAGCTGCTGGCATTTTGATCGCCGTTTTCGTATCTCATCCGGTAACACATTTTGAAATAGAGCAGTTTGGATAGTCTGTGTTACTTCACTGTATAAATCTAAAAGTTTATCGGTCTGATATGACTCTAATTCAAAACAATCTGCTACGAGACGGAAACCACCGCAGGAGCTTTTAAAAATTCGTTGAAGAACACATTGCGCGTTTGTACAAAACACCGCCAACTGATTATTGGCTATGAAGGATGCTTCCGAATACTTGAAATTAAAGTTTGATAATTTTTTCATAAAATCATACCACGTCGCAGGAGTCATACTCACACCCTCAAGGGAAGATCCACAGTTGAAATTATTCTTTTCTGCAGAGTTCTGTATATGAATTCGAACGTTATTATTCCTGCTCACAACGATGGAAAGACGACACATCCGTTCTAATGACCAATAATTGATCACTTCATCATAATTTCGTGATGACTGGTAATGCCGACTCAACCAATCGTCCTGAGGTATCTCGAGTATCTCATTATCTTCTAAACGTGATTTCTTATGCAGAAAAGTCCTTTTATTCATATACGGTTTGGGGGTTATATCGTCATAATAACCGAAGTCCATTTCATCAGAAGAACGCTTCACTTGTGGAGATATAAGTTTTCTAAACGTCAAACTTATTCGAATAGTCTTCACTTCGGGCTGGGATGGAATACCGTGTTTCCAGATTACATTAGTGGGGGGTTTCATCACTAGAAGCGATCCATGTTCAAGACTCAGAATGTGAGTCATATAATTCTCTCTTGTAAAATGCATCACTCGCGTCGCACCGTAACTCAGTGTGGGAATGCAGTAGGAAGGGTCCAGAGAGCTTTCATCGTCTCTGTGCGCGGATATCTTGGCATCTCCGGTAGGGTATTTATTGAGTAGAACGTAATTATATTTTTCGTGGGTGAGTGCTTCCACTTCACTTTTAATTTGCTGCAGCATAGGAGTCCAGGGCTGGGCGGCAATTGATGTCCCCGAAAAACTGTAGGTGAGTCCATCTTCATCCCCGAAGGCGCAACAAAGTCGAGCTGGAATATGTTGACGGCCGTAAATATTCAGTTTCACGGGTTGGAAAGGATAGGTGCACAGTTCCGCAAATATAGAATCAGCTTTTTCTTTGTCATGAAAATCTTTAAAATAGGACAGTATTAACTGATCATCAAATATTTCGGTCATCCTGAGTATTATAAGAGTTAAGAATAACTGCTTCGAAGTACAATCCTCCAAGATTTGCAATGAAATGAGAAATATAGTGAGATAGGATATTTCTAAACAACTTATTTATATAGTCATTTACTGATAAGAAAGGACCATTTGATTCACTATCCTGCTATGATTTCATTCTTCTAATCGATAATCACGTTATTTATTCCGATAACCTCATGTTTTCCAGGAAGATGTCAATCACACTGAATCATCTAAGAATAAACAGATGGGATACTTCTTATCACTTCTGCATAATAAAAGTGATATACAAAATGTTTAAAAAACGCCCCTTTGGACGTAATTTAAAATCTGAAACCTTTCAGATTTTTTTTTTATTTGAACGTATTTTCTAAATTAAACAACGAAAAGTACAGAAAATGTTCATAAACGCCAAAACTAAAATAAAAGTAGTTTTTTTTTATATTTATAAACTAGCGGACGTATCCGATGGCAATTACGTTAGATTGGAAGTAACGTACCTAAGAAAAGAGAAAACGATAACGCTGTAATCCTTCTGTAATAAGGATGCAAAAATGCGATTCATAGTCATATTCGTTTCAGTCTGATACTATATGGAACCCATATAAAAAATTTCGATAGAAAAAAAACTAATTCTCTCTCATTATATCAGCAACACTGCCAAACAGTTTTTAATGGTTTTTGTCTTTCTAATCAAATGGTAGAAAAAGCTCAAGTTGTCAGGACTGAGTGTTCTGTGCATGTTCTTTGCAAACATCTTGAAGTAACTCCTTAAAGTCCTAAAGTCCTGATCTGGAACAGGGAGCTGAAATCAGCTATGTTCTGGTGTAGATACTATGATATACGTGGTATAATAACTGCACTTGGAAGGGATTTAAAATCCTCTTTTATTAAATCAATATTATTTACACTTCCCAACTCGGGAGGAATACAGAAAGAAGTAGACCACACTTGGGTCTAAATGAACAATCAGATAAATTTAAACTAAAGCTAAATAGAAATTTAATTGATCTTTGCTCACAGAGCTCTTCGAGGAGTTGGTCTCTAATTAAATGGTGCGTAGCAAGAATTACTAATACTAGCGCACTTGGGTTTATTTCAATAAGCAATCACGTAGTAAGCACTATGGCTTATAACTTATCTGCTAGCTGGTCAGGCGAACGTCGAACAGAATGACCGTGATCTGAGACTAAAAGCTCTCTCACACTGAGAGGTTTCTACCACTGGTTTAAATAGTACTTGGCTCTACTTCAAATTAGCTTACGCTGAAAACGCTCGCTTCTTCTGACGGGAAGTTGAAACTGAGAAGAGATAGAAAGATTTAAATTAAAATAAAACTTGGTTAGTTTGACTAAAACCTTACAAAGTTCCATAAAATATTTCACCTATATTCAATTTTAGTTGATTATATGTGACAAAACATTGAACATAATTGATCAAAAATCAATAATGCGAACACACAAACAGACATTCTTCTTTGTATATATATAGATTTTGTAAAACTTACAAATTTTTTATTAACCAACTCTACGATTTGAAACAGAGCCGTAACGACACGTTTCAAAATTAAGCATTTTTATCTCCAACGCTCGAGACTGTTGCCACTTGGAAAAATGAGAGCGAAAATTACCACTTTCAGAGATTTTAATTAATATTTCGGCTCATTAAAGTCGTACGAAGATTGGAATTGTCGAAACGGCTTCTGTCGAAACAATTGTTAATAAAATTAGGATAAACCTTACAAACTTACTACAGCCGCATTGAACTATAATGCTGAATTAGGTCAAATACCGAAATCAGAACTCTCTCTTTGTTCAGCCAAGATTTGTTAACTACGACGCTTTCATACAAGTGATGTTCTGGGTATATATTGTAAATATCAGTCCCCAAAGATAGCTCCAATCAGATAAATTCTGGTTTGCAAGTGAGTGGGTACTAATTTGTTCCTTTCTAGCCCATTACGAAAATGCTTATCAAAGAAGAGGACATTATCACGTCATACTTTAGGGGTATAAAAAAGATCACAGAATAGCAAATGTTGTAATCTATGGATTAAGGTTATGGTAGAAGTATTTTGAATAAGTTGCAAGAAGATCTGTATATATAATAATAAAAATATAATAATAATAGGCGAATATATTTAATAATAAGAAATATAATAATAATAATATAATAATAATTTACGAATAATTTTTAAACCATTTATAATATGCCTGGTAATTGACTAATTCCGCTTCATGTTTGTTACAGTTATATACTGATAACTACAGTTTGTAATTAAACAAAACTGTCTTTTACAAGAAAAACAAGATAGTTTTCTGAATGACAAACAAAGATTAAAGATTTGAAGACAAAAAAATTTGAAAATCAATTTATTAAGTATTTCGCAGCGAAGAAATATGAAGATGACAAAACGGCAATTCGAAAGAATTAAGAAGTTATAATATATAAATGTATGGTAATAATGATTTTTTTCTTAGAAATTTTTTACAATTTTTTCCTGACCTGTGCTTTTTAAAGAAACCGTCTGTGGCAATTAGAAAATTTACAAAATATTACATCAAACATTATAAAATGTATGATTCGGTTTTCAGTTACAACATCTTATGTAACCTTATACAACGAGGTTATTTTTTCAAATTTTTCTCGTTATTTAAAATAAATAAAAACGTAGTCTTTTAAAGCATTCCTTAATTTTACTCGCCAATTAATTATACAAGAGGCTGTTCGCACATTTTTTAGACTATGTATATTGTATTCACAAAACTAAATTACATAAAATTCTTGTGGTTTCAATGTTCTATTTGATATCCCTTATTCAGAACAATCTTTCGACACCGCAATTTCCAGGATAATAATGCGTTTTGAAGTGTCAGAAGAGATATTCTATCCCACTCCTCCCGAACAGCTTTCCAGAGTTCTGTTAGGGTTTTGGGACAACGTTTGGATAAAGCAGTTTTTAAAAGTCCGAAGGCACAAAACTTTGTAGGTGACACATCGGGAGGTTTAGTAGTGATATCAGTGAAGGGTATGGCCTTGAAACAAATTTTTTGTTCCATTTCTATTAGGAAATTTACAGTGGATTTTGATGTGTGACTGCTGGCTTTGTCCCGATGGAGTCTCACAGATAAATGGCACTGTGTGTAAAGCGATTGCATTTCATTCAGAAAAATGGTCGATAAAATATGTTCCTGATAGTATTTGGAATTAATCTTGACATATTTTTGCACTCTCTTTATTTTTAACTCGCCATTATAATAAAAACCAGCAACAATCATGAATCCCTTAAAAACTTTCTTTCGATTCTCTGAACCATGTACTTAAATTTTTTTCTCCCCTTTTATGATATTAAATGGCCCTTTTTTGTTACAATCATTTAAATACACATATGCTTCATCTATTGTGACAACAGTTTTCCATTTTTCTTTGGACAAGTGTTTCTCGTATGGAATTCTGCAGCGTGTTCTGTGTCTGCACATTGCGTTTTTTCCCTTTCTTAAGATTTAAATCGACATTTATCATTTTGTTTACAGTGGACACCGAGCATTTTAATGATTTTGCAACTGTCCTTCGACTAGGGGGATTTTCTTCTAACATTAAACAACGTACCTTTGCAATAGTCGAAGATGTCCGTTTTTGCCTCGAATACTTGTTTGGAATTTTTCACCCTCTTGAGGCTCCAATTTGACGTTTTGTTTTCCCTTCTCGTTGATGATATTACCTATCGACGCTTTAGATATCCCAAAACCATGACTCTCACATCATTTTTGGATAACGGAGTATGCCTATTTCTGTTCGGAAAGAGCGTCAATGTAGCCTTCGAACCACTGCTGTGTTAAATTCTCCATTTTGAATAAAAACAAAACTTTCAAGCCACAGACGATAATTTTGACTTTTATAAACATAGTACAATTGCAATTACTTCTTTTGCAGCAAACGATTTTTTATTACCGCTTACCAAAATTGTCTAAAAAATGTGCGAATAGCCTCTGTAAAATAGTAATTGGAAACTAAGTTCTGTTAAATGAAAAAGTGATATACGATGGTGTTTACAACCAATTGAAAGTAATTTTATGGTGAAAGATGCTTATATATAGAGGGTTTAAAATACCCCCAATTCAGTAAATTGCAAAAAATTTAATACATATATTTTAAAGTTTTTCAAACTGTTTATCATTTCTGTGTTAAATTTTTTTCACATGCAGTACTTGCAGAAAGTGATATGTTAGTATCAGTGATACGTAGTATTTCGTAACGTTGCGTATTTATTAAGTTTTAGCGTCCTTTTCATTTAAAATGAGTAACTAAGAATGCTTCACTCCCATTTATTCGGGATATTTTGTGTAACTTCAGATTTTCAAGGCAAACCCCATCCCAGCACTGAAATGCTCGTTTCACAGCCAAAACAATGATAATACCAAAAAGAAGCATTTACAGGAATTTTGTGAGAAAGAGAAGGGCATCGAAGGTTATTGCCATAAATTTCAATATAAAACACTTAACAGATTTAGGATGTGAAAACTGAAACTATTTAAAAAGTTTATGTCAAAAAAATATGAATAATTATTGTAAAAAATGCATTACTCTTGTCTGAAAGAAACTAACAAAAAAGTCAGAGAACGATTTCTATGATTTATAATTTTTTTTTAAAAATTGTTAAGCAATTCTGCGATGTATCTAGAACTATCTATAAAAATATATTTAATTTTCCTCGCACATGAACTAATGTAAAAAATTTTAAAGAGTATGCACATGAATATAAGAATATTATTTTATTCATTCTTTAAAGCATATGAAAACCTGCAAATTAATTTCCCGTTTTAAAGTAATAAAGTACTTTGATAATTCCAAAGAATCATGCTTCTTAGACTTTAAGAAGAATCTTGCACTTTACATTACACTCTTTATAGCAGAACTGAAGAATAATTGTGACTATCCCATGTTTTATCAAAATTGTCCATTAAATTATCTCTGAGCGAAAGAGATGTCACAAATAGGAGCATAATTTAGAACACAAGAAATTTCAAGATATTCGAGAATCTATAACTCGTCGGTTTTGATCATAGGATTGATTCTGCGTGCGTATGATATAAACGCAGTATGATTTCTTGCTGGATATCACACGAAAATTTTCATATCTAATTCACCACCTCGTTAAAATATTATTTGAAGGCTATTTTTGATACGCCAAAGAGTGCTTATGAGCAAAACGTTCAACCCAAGTTGTTTATCATAAATATATTTAAATGAATTTTACGGTTTATTAGATATTTACGAATAATTTTTAAACCATTATAATATGGCTGGTAATTGATCATTTGAGTTAAGCATATTAAATTACAAATTTCTTTTAAAATATTTATCTCTTTTTCTTGTTTGATTTAATGCTTGAAAGTGATATGTTAATAAGCTTTTCTATATATTGATAACTGCGGCTTGTCATTAAACAAAATTGTTTCCGAACGGAAAACGAAGATTCAATAATTCGACGGCAAAAACAAATTATATGAAAATTAATTTACTAAGTATTTAGTAGCGAGGGAATATGAAGGTGACAAAGCGGCAATTCCAAAGAGTTTTGAAGTTGTAATGTATAAATGCACGGTAATATAATTTTTTTTCCTAGAACGTTTTAGCAATTTTTTCCCGATCAATTTTAAAGAAACCGTCTGTGTCAATTAGAAAATTTACAAAATATTAAATCAAACATAAAATACATGATTCGGTTTTCAGTTACAGCGTCTTATGTAATCTCATACAAAGCGGTTATTTTTTCAAATTTTTCTCGTTATTAAAAATAAATAAAAACAGTCTTTTGATGCATTTCCTAATTTTACGCGCCATTTATGTTCTGTTAATTGAAAAACGTCATATACGATGGTGTTTAGAACCAACTGAAAGGAATTTTATGATGAAGAATATTTACTTATAGATTGTTTAAAATACCCCTAATTCAGTAAATTACAAACATTAATACACGTATTTTAAAATTTTTTAAACTGCTTATTATTTCTGTATTAAAGTTCTTTCACATGCAGTGTTTGCAGAAAATGATATGTTAATATTTCGTAACGCTGTGTATTTATTTAGTTTTATCATCAATTTAATTTAAAAATGAGTAAATTATTGACTCATTTAAATAAATATTTTAGCAGAAAGTGTATATGGTTTGCAATTAGAATTTTGAAAAATTGCAATGGATTTTGAGGAAGATGTTTTAATTACTTAAGAAAAAATATAATTTAAAGATATATTAACTAAATATGCTGGCAAATATTCGCTTACTGAAGCAGAACACTAAGTTAGATGAAATGATAAAATATACTTATAAATTGCGGAGCGGTAAAAAATTTGAAGTTAACGTTTTAAATAAGAATGGAATGTTATAAACGCATCTGCGTGTATAAAATCAGTAACACATAATCTCGTATTTAATACTATTACTTAAATAAAATATATATTTTAGAACGGAAGATCTTTATTCAAAAACACGCAGAGTAAAATAGAAAAGAAAATCTGAAAACTTTCAGATCAATGTTACGCCCAAAAAGGACTTTTTTAACATTTTGCGTGTTACCTTTATTTATTAAATATTATGTTCTTCACGCTTAAACTACATAAAATTCAATTCAACAGTAATACAAGAAAAATTTAAATACAGCATATCTTTAGAATTTCCGATCTCGCGCGCTGAGGAGCTTTAAAATCCTTGAGTTCGTTAATCAAAAATTCGTTAAAGTTTTACAAAATTTGAAAGAGATAATAACACAAATTCGAAGTTCAAAATCCGGGCTTCCAAGTGCCCATGTTCGGTTGGAGGACTACATTATTCAAAATTTGATGGCTTTAGGTACCGTTGTTTTTTCACAATGCGAGAAACATTCATGCAAATTCTTCATTATTTAGTTTCTTTAAATATATTCAAATATTCTTTAAATACATGGTGAAAATATATTATAAATTTCTAGTTATAATTATTTTTAAAGATGAAATTTTTAAAAGAGCTAAATTTGAAAGCTACTGTTAAATTAGAATTATACACTACTATCATAAGAGAACGGCGGGCTATCATTATGCAAGAAAATGACTTATTATAAATATTTACGCTGCAAACTTATTTAAAATTTAGTATTTACTTTAATTTTGTTCAGCATCAATTTCCTCCAGCAAGACAACGAAATGGGATGTCAAAATTTATTATAAGATAGAAGAATACTGCGCATAAATTAATCGCGTAGCGTATTGAAAAACGCAAGCACTGTTGCAAATGACAACTGAACAGTATAAGCCATGGGCGTGTTTACAGTTATACAAAAGACAGATGATTTTATGTTTGAAAATGAACGAAAGTTTAAACTTTTGAAATAAAATTGCATAAAAATGTTAAAAAATAACTTCTGAAATATTTAATTAGAAAACATTTCAAAGTATGGCTTCCTTAAATTTCAATTTATAAAATTTTCAATGTATACAATTTGACTCGTTAATTCACTTCTACCGTCGTAAAATGCTAGTTAACTCACTTCTAATGAGTCGTAATTTAATCACGGAAAGAATAACCTAATTTTTTGGGGAATTTCAAAAGTTTAAATGCAATTTTCTGATACAAATAATTTTGCAGATTTCTGGTTTTTGCACTATATCTATGATTTTTTGAAAACGTAATTTGTAAAATATAAATATATAACAGTTACACATTACTTACTAAATGATGGAAAAAAGATGCGATATTTTATAATTTTTCGAGCTCCACATGTTTCACTGAAATAATCGAAAATAGTAGAAAACAGCTACAAAATGCAAACATACAGAGTTAATAAAAAATGTGAAAGTATAATGCAATTATTTTACCAACTAATCATCGCGTATAGGGATTTTACGTCAGCATTAAATCACAAAATAAGAAAAGTAAAATATTTTTTCAAAGCCTATTTCTGCTTAAAACCAAGTTTCATAAATATGCCTATTTTCTCTGTCTGGGGTTTCTTCCATAATTTCCAGGAAATTGTAGAAATTCTCAAGATCGCAGAAACTGTATAAATTTAGAAACGCTAAACGATTTACGTCTATATATTTCAAAATGAAAGACTTCGTAATAAAAATATAGCATTATATTTAAACAAACAAAATAACTTAAATCTGAAAACATAATGCGAAATTTGGCAATTTATAAAAAGAACCTTTTCCATGTCTTGAAGTTCTAAAATATTTATGTAAATTATTTTTTTCGCTTCAGTTATCAGATATCAAAGGGGTAATGCCTTTATCATTAAGAATATTTCTTGGCTTTTGCAATAAGTAACCATACGGCAAAAAAATGGATTTTCTGTTTCAACCGAAATTACTGAAATGATTTTCAGCGATAGCAGATAGCTAGAAGATCTATCCTCAATTGACCGAAGATTCTCACATCAATCAATAATCCTCATATCAAATAGCTGTCTTTTTCAAAATCATGCCTCAACAAGTAGCTCTTGTTTATTACAAATAAGAGATAAAGAATAAAAAACATTTATTAAGCTAAATCTCTCTTATTTATTTATTTATTTATTTGGAAAGAACGAACAGTGTCAAAATCACTGATTGGTGCATAAGAACAATCACTTTCTGGAATTTACCTCCTGCTTTTACTTTGTCGTTTATGCAAATTTATAACTGAATGTTCCTGTGTCATTGTCTACTTCCATGCCTCACACTTAACTTCACCTTTTCGTTGCCCTGTGTTGGCAACGCTCCTTTTGGATTTGTATGCGAAAGTGTGAGGCATAGAAGTAGACATTCACTGAGATGCGTTTCGGCATTTCAACGACATAGGAACATTCGGTTATAAATTTGCATAAACAACGAAGCGTTTTCGGCATACATTTATCGAGATATATTCAATAATGTCGAATTATGCTGATGACTATCGCCAAGTGCGAATTGTCGCGTACCTATTTAAGAAAGGGTCAGCAAAAGCGAAGCCATGGCAGCTAATTAGTTTTATTGCTCAGAAACTTTCACCTTCACTTCCTTCCACAGAAAATATTACAAACTATTTGTTGTAGAAAATTGCTTTTATATTTTATTATCCAGTAAATTCATGTTACTGCCAAATGTTACTCATGTTAATGGACGGTAGAACATTTGCAGTTTTTCCGGCTATTTAACCGGCTGACATTTTTTTAGAAAGTTGAAGGGCTGACAGTTTAAAGAGCGTATTTGCAGGCTGAGTTGAAAGAACACGGGATGTAAAGCAGTCCAAGGAAATAAAAACTTGTAGAGTTCTACTGTCTATCTTTTGTGTGGAATCTGGAGAATAGTGACTGCACAGAAGAAGAGTTAAAACTACCCTTTATTACACTCTTTAACTTATTCACAATGCATCAACTCGACGCTATGCTTGGGCGGTAACTGAAACAGTAGAATCAAAACTCAAGAATTCAAGGTATTAACAAGTTGTAGAATTAAACTACAGGGCTCATACAATTCTGGATACTACAGCTTGTAGACGAGTTTAGTGACACCAAGATGATAGACGTTAAGCCATGTCTAACCAGCAATAAATGCTAAGCCGAAGCTTGCATTACGAATACGCACAGAGTTTTTCCAGGCTCTCTAACTTTCCTTTCTAGAACTCTAAGCTTTTTCTCCTGCATAATGATAACAGTAAAGTGGAATTTATAGTATGGAATGTGTAGACCTGAATGTTTAATATTAAATGTGTTTCCAAAGTAGAATGTATAGCATATGCAAAATAACGGAAATGGTATAAAACAGGAGTATCAATGGTAAAACAAACGGAAAGTATAGCGCACCTATTAATCTCACGAATGAGTAACTAGTGCAGTATGAACAGTACACCCACAATGATGTAAAGTGTATTTAAATCATGCATATTGTACCTAATGTAAAAGCTCATGTTCTATCTGTATCTGGATTTAATAATAATGAATATCGCTATAGTATATGTAATGTGTAATATACTTAATGCAATGTCAAGCTTAATATATAAGTAGTTTCTGTGAATCTAGCTCACTGTATTAATAAGCAAATGTGTAGGTTGTAGAAAGTATTTCAAATAAGTTTGTTTTACGTGAATTATGTACAGAGTAACTGTAATCGCAAGTGATACATATCTAATGCAAAGTAATGTATATGCTACGGTGAAACACCGAAATCCGGAGAATGTCGACTTTCACCGGTGAATGTCAACATTCACATAGTCGCTTGGTGTATGTCCGAAATATTTTCCAAATACTCTTATTTCTGACTTACACCGGTGAAGGTCAACATTCACCATGTACTAATGTTATACAGCATTATACAGCACATTCTAAATGAGAAAATAAAATAATAGTAATAAAAAATTTACTAAATTATGTGATTCAAATCTGATCATTCATTCATAACAACTTAAACTATTATGAGACTTTGAATTGCCCAAGAGGCCCTCGCTTTTACAACTGCATTTATGGGAAACAGCCAGTCGCCTCTCTTTTCAACCTACACCTGAGCATATCGTCGGTGAAAGATCGAATATAACATTGCATTCTCGTACATTCGGACCCTCACCGGTGTATGTCGACCATCACAGATATGCTCCGGTGTAGGTCGAAAAGAGAGGCGACTGGCTGTTTCCTATTAATGCAGTTGTAAAAGCAAGGGCCTCTCGTGCAATTCAAAGTCTCGTAATAGTTTAAGTCGTTGCAATGAATCAGATTTGAATCACATAATTTAGTAAGTTTTTTATTACTATTATTTTATTTTCTCATTTACTACGTACTGTATAATTAAGTAAGTTTTTTAACTTCTATTATTTTCCTTTCTCGTTTTGAATGTATCGTGTGTTTTAAGTACTTGTGCGCTTTTTCGCGACTGAATGGCGGAAAAGAAAATATAATATTCTCATATATTCAACATTCGCCATTAGTACATGGTGAATGTCGACATTCACCGGTGTAAGTCAGAAATAAGAGTATTTGGAAAATATTTCGGACAGACACCAAGCGACTATGTGAATGTTGACATTCACCGGTGAAAGTCGACATTCTCCAGATTTCGGTGTTTCACCGTAACATATATATTATTAAACTTTAAAAGAAATTTATTGAAATAAAAAATTAAATTAGTCTTTAAAAATTTCGAACATTGTAAATAAGTTGCATTTTGCTTCATTATCAATTTACAATTTGAGTTAGAGCTTCTTAATTAACTGTAGAATTGTTCCATATGCCTATGCTATCAGCTTTTCTTTAACATGGGAAATAGATATTTAATGTCACATAAAGTGAAGGGCCTTTGGATTAAATCCTATAAACCCTCCTTACTGAATTTTATATGAGTAATTAATTATCAATTTGTGAAATATTTTAGCTGTTCCTATTAATTATGTTTTTAACTGCTCTTAAAAGGAAGTGAGGAGAACGGAAACGCTTCAAAATGCCTCACAGCTTCTTCCAAGAACACATTTCGTATATTAAGCTGCGAACATATGTAAGGTTTTAGTTAAACTAACAAAGTTTTATTTTAATTTAAATCTTACTATCCCTTCTCATTTTCAACTTCCCGTTAGAAGAAGCGCACGTTTTCAGCTTTATGCTAATTTGAAGTGGAGCCAAGTTCTATTTAAACGAAAGGTAGAAACCTTTGAGTGTGAGAGAGCTTTTAGTCTCAGACCACGATCATTCTATTCGACGTTCTCCTGACTAGCTAGCAGTTAAATTCTAAGCCATAGCGCTTTACGTGATTGCTTATTGAAATAAATCCAAGTGCGTCAGTATTAGTAAATCTTGCTACGCACCATTTAGTTAGAGGCCAACCTCGCGTTATAGCTCTGCGAGCAATAACTACTTAATTTCTATTTAGTTTTAATTTAAATTTAAGTGTTCATTTTAGACCCAAGTGTGGTCTTTACTTTCTGTATCCCTCCCGAGTGGGGAAGTGGTTGTAAATAACAGTGATTTAATAAAAGAGGATTTTAAATCCCTTTCAAGTGCAGTTATTCTCCAACTTAATCACAGTATTCTACCATTGAACATAGCTGCATTCAGCTCCCTGTTCAAGATCGGGGCTTTAAGCTGTTCACGAAGATGTCTGCCAAGAATATGCACCAAACACTCAGTCCTGACACATACAGCAAATATGCTTATATGACCTCTTTGTATTATATATAAGACTTAATGTATTTCTTAAGCAAGCTTTAAGCATCTTAAGGAAACATATTTACTTTGTAACCAGTCCCTGAAGCACGGTCTGTCAAACAGAAAGGCGACGAGAAACTGACCTAACGACGGCGAGGGTAATACCCAGAGTCCAACCAATCGAATCGCATTCATTTAAAACACATTCCACGTATCCGAAGTAGGCTTTCGGCGCCAAACTCTTTAGCGCTCAGGGCCAAGCTAGCTCCCTCTCCTGCTGCTCGTATCTTAACGCTATTGCCTCGAGTTACTTTCGAGAAACAGCGAAAAAAATTGCAAACCAAAAGGTTAGTTCTGATGGTTTTGAAATGCTTTAAACTGCAGTTAGACTTCAGTTCGAAGTTTGATACTGGTAAAATGTTTTTATTATTTGTGTTTACGGAACAGAATCTGATTAAGAGTTATTTTTATCTGTCCTTATATTTGAATTTTTAATAGAAAGTGTCAATTTACATTGTTATTATTAATTTTGCTCTCTTTATTAAATTTAATACGTATTGATATACATGGATTTACTCGATTCAAATAAGCGTACTAGCCATATTTTTACACTTGTAGGATTTGGCAATTAATAGTAAATGTTTCATAAAATAGCAATAACTTAAAATTTCATTCAGAAAGGTGACTAAAACAACTGTAAAATCTGAGATGTTTCGGTATTTCTTTCATCAGTACAGAGGCTGTTCGATTTTACAGTACAGAGGCCGTTCGTTTTTAGACGATGTATACTGAATTCACAAAACTAAATTACATAAAATTCCATCGTTTTAAATGTTCTATTAGACATCCCTTATTCTGAACTATCTTTCGACACCGCTATTTCCAGGATAATAATGCCTTTTGAAGTGTCAGAAGAGGTATTCTATCCCATTCTTTCCGAACAGCTTTCCAGAGTCTTGTAAGGGTTTGGGGACAAAGTTTGGATAATGAAGTTTTTAAAAGTACGAGAACACAAAAATCCATAGGTGACACATCGGGAGATTTAGTAGAGATATTAGTGAAGCGTATGGCCTTAGTTTTTTGTTCCATTTCTTTTAGAAAATTTACAGTGGAGTTTAATGTGTGATTGCTAGCTTTGTCCCGATAGAGTCTCACAGATCGATGGCACTGTGGGTAAAGCGATGGTATTTCATTCAGAAAATGGGCGCTAAAATACGTTCCTGTTAGTATTTGGAGTTAATCTCGACATTTGTTTGCACACTCTTTATTTTTAACTCGCCATTATAAGAAAAACGAGCAACAATCATGAATCCTTTAGAAAAACACTCTTTCGATTCTTTGAACCATGTACTTAAATTTTTTTCGCCCCTTTTAGTTTCTCCCCTTTTATGATAACAAATGGCTCTTTTTTTGTTACAATCCTTTAAATAGACCAATGCTTCATCTATTGTGACAATTGTTTTCCATTTTTCTTTGGATAAGTGTTTCTCGTATAGAATTCTGCAACGTGTCCCGCGTTGAGCGATATGCTTTGGAAGAAGACGATGCACATTGCGTTTTTTCGCTTTCTTAAGATTTAAATCAACGTTTATCGTTTTGTTTACAGTGCACACCAAGCATTTTAATGATTTTGCAACTGTCCTTTGACTAGAGAGATTTTCTTTTAACATTAAACAACATACCTTTGCAATAATCGAAGATGTCCGCTTTTCCCTTGGATACTTGTTTGGAATTTTTGACCCACTTGAGGCTCCAATTTCACGTTTTGTTGTAACCATGACTCTCACATCGTTTTTGGATAACGGAGTATGCCTATTTCTCTTCCGAAAGAGCGTAAATGTAGCCTTCGGACCACTGCTTTGTTAAATTCGTCATTTTGAATAAAAACAAAACTTTCAAGCCATACGAAAATCGTCTAAAAAATGTGCGAACAGCCTCTGTATTTAATCAAGAATTATTCACCTTTTTATGAAGCAGGTTTAAAACTTAATAAGAAACCACTATACTTCTAGCACTATTTCATATTAAATTAATTCCTGTAAGATATATTTCTGTTTCAGTAATTTTTGTAGTAAGTACATCCTTTAGTTTGTCTATACGCATGCTTACAATTGTGTAAATTTAAGCTCATTTAATGCTGATTTTAATGCTGATGTTGTAATTTTTTATATTTTATTTCTAACCGTTTATAAAATACCCATGCGCTCGTACACTCAACACTAAATCTGCTTTTACTTCGCCGTGTTTATAGATTCCAAAGTAGCTTTAAACTTAAATTTTAAATTTCCATATCCTGAGGTATACACACACCATTATCCTGATGTTTTAGAAATTTCTTTCTTTAAAGAGTTACGATTGTGCAGTAATGTATTTAAATCTGTTTACAAAGATGCAAGAAAAAAGTAACTCTTTTTAAAGAAATTATCAACTTATTAAAATTTCCAACAAGGAAAATTCGATTACTGTTTGAATTTCGTCTCAGTTTACGTTCAGCTCTTTGGCAGGTAGTGGAGATAATGGAATTAAAAGCTGAAATTTGGCTAGTATAATAAAATATGAAAAACCAGTACAATAAAATTTATTTTGAAGTTAAATACTCAAACTGATTTTGATTTAAACGAAGTGTACAAATGATGAGGAATCTTAAATGAAATTGAAACTAACCTTTAATTTCTTAAAGGATATTTCACCTTAATTCAAAACTAGCAACTTCATTAAAATTCTTCAGTGAATAAATATTCCATCTCAATAGTGCTCTTATTCCAAATCAGAAATTTAGTTGCTTGAAGTAAGCACATACAAGCTATGGGATTTTACTTATTTAATTCTAAAGTTCTAACTTAGAACCCTACGAACATTAACAAGCGAATAATCGCTTAAGTGTGTGAACAAAACACGTAAGACTGAAGAAGAGTTCACAACCCTTTATTTTTCAGAATATTTACAATCAGTCCCTACTTGGAACTTTACACAAAGACTCCACTCGGTTAGGATAGGTTAGGTTATTGAATTATGGCAAAGCACACGAGGGCTATCTGCCTAAGGGGAGGAAGCCTTCGTGGAGGACGTTCTAAGGGAAACTATCTCGTATACACGTTACGCACGAGGAAAACCACGAAAACATCCATGCAGCCAGCCCGTTCGCGGCATTCGAACCTTGGACAGAACTACCAGTGTTGAGCGTCTTTGCCGCTCGGCCGCTGGTGGGCTGCCTCCACTCGGACTTGAACTTAAATAATAATGAATTTAAATTAAACTAAACTAGATTAACTAAGCTATCTGAAAGGTATAGCCGAAGCTATCAGAAATTTAACTAGTTGGCCCCTAAATATTAATTAAATCGAGGAAGCCAAGCAAGGGCCTAAGGTATAGCCGAGCGTAATAACTAAGAGAGAACGTAGCCAGAAGGCAAAAAACGCGCGCTAGTCAAGCAATACTACCGATAGCCAAACTACTACCGATACTATCGATTTCTACCTTATAGTTCGGGCTCCACCGTAGAGTCATTAGAAATTTTTTACGCTGGAGACTCGAAAAATGAGCAATGCCCTCGCCGGGACTCAAACCCGGACCTCTTGAATACGCGCTGAGTGTGCTACCGTAGTAAGGATCTTAAGTTTGACTAAGGTTTATTTTATTTTAAAAACTTTACTATCATCTCTTATTTTCCACTTCCGGCCAGAATTAAAGCGTGAATATGTTTATGCAAATTACACTTGTTAACGCTTAAGTACAGAGGCTGTTCGCACATTTTTTAGACGATTTTGGTAAGCGGTAATAAAAAGTCGGTTGCTGCAAAAGAAGTAATTGCAATTGTACTATGTTTTTAAAAGTCAAAATTATCGTTTGTGGCTGGAAAGTTTTGTTCTTATTCAAAATGGCGAATTTAACAAAGCAGTGGTTCGAAGGCTACATTTACGCTCTTTCCGAAGAGAA